>JANRMJ010159355.1:8562-33667 GCA_025584955.1 Alethe diademata
TCCATGAGAATACAGCTCTGTATTCAAAGACAAATCTATAACTTGCCAAGAAGACAAAGGAATCACCTTCGGGCAAAGCTGACACTGAAGCAGTCATATAAAATGTAAAAGCAGTGATATAAAATGTATTCCACTGAATCACAGATTAACCTGAGCTGGAAGGGACCCACAAGAATCATCAAAATCCAGCTCCTGGCCCTGCTCAGGACAACCCCAACAATTCCAGCAGGAGCCCAGGAGTGTCCCAAAGCTTCCTGAGCTCTGGCAGGCTTGGTGCAGTGCCCATTCCCTGGGAAGAGCCTTTTCCTGACACCCAACCTCCCCTGACACAACTTCATGCCATTATTTGGGAAATATTTTATTGGGATTTGCCTCTTTCTTCTTTTAATTGAGCTCTGTTCACACCACCAGGCATAAATCCTTGCACTTGGCCTAAAATTGGTGGGAAGCTGTATTCCCTAAAAGTCTTTAGAACCATCTGCTCCCCAGAGTTTAAAAACATTTTTTCTTCTATGTAGGCAATACCATAACAAATTCAAGCTGTAGAAATAAAGTACTAAAAGGTTATCCTTTCTTCTCCCAAATAAACATTTAAACCAATCAACATGACAGAAGGTGCACATTAGACAATGTTTCCATCACTGAGGAAAAGCTACTGAAGTAACGAGATCCAGATGTTCGACCAAAAAGAAATTTATCATCCTCAGAACCCCCCAAATTGTGTCTGATGTTTCATACAAAGATTGTCTAATTTGCTAATGTGCATTTTCTTGCAATGTGAGAGAAAAAAAGCACACCTGTCAAGAAACCTGTTTTGCACACACATTGGAATGACATCTGTAGCAGCTCAGCATCAGGGAAATCCAGACACCATTAAATTAATTTGAGCATGCCTTCCTTTGTACAAATTTCTCTGGAAATCTTCAAAGTGAGCAGAATAAATATGCCTAATTTATTTACTTTTTTAAAAACATCTAGGGGTAGATTGAGGGGAAAAAAATGCTGAGGAAGCTTTTTGAATAATGCCTTCATAGACTGTTTTTTAAGGCAGCTTGAGTTTTAATCTCTGAAAGTTTGTGGCTGCCCTTGGATCCCTGGAAGTGTCCAAGGCCAGGTTGGATATTGGGGCCTGGGATAGTGGGAGGTGTCCCTGCCATGGCAGGGGTGGGATGGGATGAGCTTTAAGGTCCCTCCCAACCCAAACCAGTCTGTGATTCTATGATTAAGGGTTGTGGAGAAGGAGAAAAGAACAGTAGATGCAGCAGTAAAAGTAATAATAGAAATATTTATACAAGGAAAAACAGGGTCTTTTTGTTACCTAGTGACCCATTTTTACCTGTGAGTGATGGAGCTCTGAAACTTTCAGAACTTCCCTCTCACAGTGGCTGCACTATTGGCCGATTTTTCACTTTAATGCATAGGGACTATTATTTCCACCAAGATTGTATCTGATAACTGCCACCTGATTTTGTGGAGATCATCTCAGCAAGATTCACAAGGTCTTTCTCCCAGGGACATCTGAACAGTCTGACTTTATTTCACTCAATACACAGGTTTGGAGCAAGAAAGTTGATCAATGGCAGAGTTAAGCACATCTTCTAATTATCACAAGGTATATGATTTGTCATATAATACTTCCCTTCTCATAAAACTGCTGAGATATTAGACTTTAAAATGCAATGCAGGTATTACACAAGTGAATTATTTTACTTATTTTCCATATATTACAGCTGAATAGCAGTTCACTATAGCTACGGTTGAAAATTGCTTACTATTTAATAAAGGGCTATTCCAAACTCTCCACCTGCTGACTCAGATGCTTTAGAATTATTATGCTTCAAGGTGGTGGCCAAAATATTGGGCAATTTGGAAAACAGGATCTCAAGACACAGCTCCCTCTTCAAATGAATTTGGATAATTTTTTCTTATCTTTTTTTCCCAATTTCAGAACTGAAGTGATGGCAAATGACATTTTCCTTATCATGGAAGAAATGTTATAAGATAGGTGAGGTGAACATTTATAATCTAGGAGTGAGAAAATGAAGCATAAAGTGAAATATATCCTTAAGTTAGCCTAGAAATGGTTCAGCTGAGGTTTACAGCTTTTCCTAGTGGCAGAGGAGATGCTCATGAGGAATCCTAATGACAGGATGTTGCAGTCTGTCTGTACCAGTTTTCAAGGGGTATTGTGCACATAACTCAGCCTGAAACCAAAAATGTTTTGTCTAAAACTCAAATTTATTATTTCAGTGTATAATTTTAAACATGTGACTTCCCTCAGAGCTATTGCAATGAACATTAATTATTTATGGAGATCAGGAGAAGCAGTCACGTGTTTTGCACAAGTCTGGCTAAGAGAAAGAAAAGACCAAATCCTTGGTCAGGTTATCAATAAAACCCTGGCTTGAGCTTGGCTTGACTTCTGTTCACTCTTTAACAGCTGATGGCACAGCTCAGACACAGTGAGGAACAGAGGGAAAGAATTCAGGGATGAGATGGGAGGAAGCAATGAGAAGCCTGAAGTGTCAGAGCCCCCTTTGCAGGCTCTGCAGTGCCAGGCAGCAATTCCTTGCTGTTGTGAGCTGTACTTTTCCAAATTCAGCACAAAGACTGAAGAACTGATAAAAAGGCAGCATCAACCTTTTGATTTTCTTCATAATTTCTTGATGAATCAAAAGACATTGAGCCTAAAGGAATGCACAGGAGTGGACACATCCTCACTGTGGGGTGAAAAGTCAAGTACTGAGCCCTCTGTGACCTTCCTGGCTTTTGTGGCAATGGCATCCATCCTCAAACCTCCCCTTCTGAGTCACCTACACTTCAAGGATATTATTGAGGTGAAAGGGACAATGGAGATTTGCCAATTCCAGAACTCTGGTGGATAAATCAACCCACAGCTGTGGCACAAAACACAGAGAAGCCACAGCCACAGGTATGGAAATGGAAATGCACAATCAGGGTGGGAAGCTGAGGACAGACACCCTTAGTACACTCCACATTCCCTCCAGACAGGATGTAAGAGCTGCTGCTCTTCCCACTTATAAAGTTTCAACACAGCTGAGTTTGGTTTGAAAGCGTAAGACTTCTCACTCATCAAGGGGTTTGGGGTACTTGATTTGTTTAGGTCTTTATTAAACATCTCTTCAAACCCTACACAGCACACACCAACAACCAACTCGTCAGCAAAACATCAACAGGAACAGTTCAAACACATTCATGCCTAATTCCAGCAATAATAAAGACTTCAGTTACAAAAAAAATGTGACAATTCCCAGCTAATGATGAGGAGAGTCAGGACCCTTCTGCAAGGTCAAGAAAAAGTGGGAACTTATTAATATGCAACTCTGACCTGCTGTGGCTTGGTAGAAAAATGCAATCCCTGGTAGATCATTTTCTCACTCTACTAGTCTACCTATTACACAATTTTCATGTATTTTTATGATTTGAGAAAGAGAAGTGTCTTACCTTTGAAGAGAAAAAGGTGGCTTAATTAATTCTCTGAGCAAACATCTTATTTGATAAGGGATATCTAATGCCTCATGTCATTCTAATGTCTCATATAGAATATAAACTAATACAGAATAGAAAATGCCTTTCAATTAAATAAAAGATTTGGATAGAAAATTGCTTTTTATCTTTCTTGATGATGCTCTAGTGGATTGCAGCTGATGAATAGTTTTTGCAATGTTACAAACAAATTCTGCTTTGTTGGCTTATGAGTGTGCTTTCAAGAAATTCTCACAAATATAGAGTGAAAACAGTACTGTAACTGAATGTCATAAAGCACCTTGCAAGTAAGTAACAAAAATTTAGTGGTTTTACTGACTGAGTTATATTCCACATAATTCAGTTTATTTAACAACAAACCACCACCATGACTGCAATCCCTAAATCATTTCTGATCTTTAACATTTCTGAATAGTTATTGTTAGCTGACCCTACACTGAGTAGGATGCTGGACTGGAGATTTCTTTCAATCTGATGATCTTATGATTTAATAACTCTCAGGAGAAAATTAGTTCCCCTAAGACACAATATAATATCAAATTTATAAGACTAAGCAGAGGAAAAGAATAGAAAAACTAACAGCAAGTTCCTGGAGAATGAATTAACAGAAAGGAATAGAATAAATAGAGCACCATGCCTTAGGGCTGCAGCACCATCACAGCCATTAAGCTGAGAAATGTCCATTTATAGAACCACAACTCTGGACTTTAACCACCTTGTGAATGAGAATGGTGATTTCTAAAAGTGTTTAAAATAAGCTGATAACATTTATGATAAGCCACACTGATGACTTAGAATGATATTTTAGAATGGTTTATTATGATAACCTAGAACTGCTTAGGTGTGTTCATATTTAAGTTTAAATGCTGAGAGGTTGTCTTGGTGTCTCTGTAGACACTCAATTGGCTAAATGAACTTAGCAGCAATTCTCTTAAATTATTAATTTGAGTTTAAACTTTCATTACTTTGGAGAACAAACCAGAAATAGAAGGCTTCAGCTGACAGACGCCTCTAAATGATACACTACATGAATTAATGCCACTGGCAATAAAGCCTTTTCCTCCACCATGGGCACCTTGAGAGGACAAGGAATCAGCAACTCACCTCATCAGAGAAATGGGAAAAAGGCTGAAGAGTGTTGAATTAAAAGCAGCATGGAAACTGAAAGTTCAGACCAGGTATTACCAGCTTTGAGAAAAGCATATTTGGGAAAGAGATGTCAAAGTACAGATGCACCAAAACTCTGCTGATACTGGAAAACTCCAGATGAAGCCTCTCTTAGCCAGGCATGCAGCACATTCACCCCAGGGTCACACTGCATGTGCTGGCTGAGCACACTGCATCTGACCCTTCAAACCCAGAACTGAGAGCCACAGCACTCATCCCCCTGGGTGTGCTTAAACCTCACCCCAGCTCAAACAATTAAAAAATGCCTCACACCCGGTGAGTTCTACACAAATGCAACGTTCCAACTTCCTGTGTGGAGGTGAGAACATGAGATGTAGAAGCTCCAGGGTGTTGTTTGGATACTCTGCTGAGCATGTTCAGGCGTGAAACCAGTTCTGGATTGAGGTGAAACTAATAAATAGAGAGGCTGCCTCTCTCAAAGTAAGTCAGGACTGTTCTACTTTTGCTTAGTCTTTCAATATGATTTACATCTGAGAGTATCTATTAAAAACCCTGTTGCTTTTCTCTTTGATCTAAAGGTGTCAAAGAAGCATAAGTTCTAACACAAGGCTTATTATTTCAAAAATCTGAATTTCCTTTGAATGCAAAATCAGATAGACTGACATCTTTTTTTAATGTATGACAAAAATGCTGTATATTAGGAATTAAAGAGATCAAGACAATTGACAGTAAGACTACAAAGGACTGGTAAATCAATAAAGTGAATGAAAGGTATGAAAAGGCAAAAAAAATTCCACTATTCTGTTTAAACTAATGTGGCAGACAATACAGTAGGGAACAATAGGATAAGCTGAAACACAATAAAAAAAGTGGCTGCACTTTTAAAGAATGAAAACTTTTATGGGGTATCAATTAATGGACAAGAATCACTATCCAAAACCAAATCACAGATTTTATTTTACTCATAGGAGTCTAGAGAACACATGAATGAAGCCTGACCAAATCCAAAGATCACCAGAATAAGTTCTTGCAGGCCCAGGTGAGTGAAAGTTCTTTGGTGAAGGAAGAATGCAGCTCAAGCACACAGACATCACTATCACTTAACAGTGGAGAAGAAAAAGTTACAAGCACTGAGAGTTTTTAAGAGTTAATTATTAAACTAATGCTCATTAGACAAAAATTTAAATAAAAGGCTTCAACTAGAGCTCATGAAACACCATCAAAAGAAGTTTAAAATTCTCCCCTGATGTCCTTCAATTTCCAACAGTTTTTTTTTTTCCAAAGTTCCTTAAAAAACTCCAAAGTTTAAATTCCATTAAGAGTCCTTGAAGAGTCAACAGTCAAATTAGTGTAAATTTGTCACCAATGCCATCCAGAAACAAAAAGCAAAGGTGACACTTATGGTGCCCTACATATTTTTCCTTACACAGGATCTTTCCACAGGGTTCAGTATTTCAAATTTAATATTGAGGTGTTCACAGCACTGCTGTTACTCAGCAGAGCAAACCAGGCTTGTTTTCAACGTTCCTTCAGTTATAAAAAAAAAATAAACCAAAACAAAACTCACAAATTCACCTTTCTAAACTGGAACCAATGCAATTTGGAGGTCATAGAGGAAAAACAGATCGAAATGCAAACATTTTTTTATCATTCTCATACTTTTCTTTTGTATATATATGGAGCAATTAAGGTGAGTCCACTTGAAAATGTGTCTCCATTGGGTTTCTTGACACACATGACAGATATGTCTGGATTCTGCTCCTCCTCCCTGCACTCCCTCCACACACACCCTGATCTGCTGAGAACTCATTTGGAATGTGACCTAAAATTGAACATTCTTTGAGAAAAGCTTCCCCCAAAGCACACTCACCTGCATATAAGGAAGATGCATTTTTCTTTCATTACATCAAGGCCTGGATAGTTCACCTACAAAATAATAACCATTCTTTCCCATGGCAAAATAGATAAACCTGGAGATACCAGGCAGAACATTCCCAGAATAATTGAACATTTTTTTCCCTTTTGAACGTTTGTCAACAAGCAGGATTATTGCACAAAATAAGTTTCCTTGACAGAATGATTTCAGCTTTTGAGAAAATGTATTCTGTCAACAAGACAGAGTAAGGACTTGACAAAATAATATGTCTGAACTACTGAAGTGTTTTGAGTTTCCTTCTCAAGCATAACAATGAGAGATTGTGTGCGTGTCTGCACAAAGTCAAAAGTAACTCTTTTGACATTATATGCATGTTTTCTCCTCGGGTGTCAAAGTCACAGAAAAGGTCTGACAACCTTTCTAATATCTTCATATAATGAGCTGAGTCCAGAAACCAGCAGCATTTACAGACACTGACCTCAGGACCCTTAAAGTCCTTTCCAAGCCAGATAATTAGCAAAGTATTAAACAGCCAAGCCAAAGGACAGCACTGCCAGTGTATAGAAATAAATAAATAATTCAGAACAAAGCAGAAATACCTGAACTTTGCTCAGGAAGTGTCTTTGGGCTTAAGCCCTTGTGGTAAGAATTATCTGGCAGTAGGGGCACTCCTGCCTTGCCCCATCTCTCTGAGCAGCTGGTGAGCTCCCCCAGCAGCCAGGGAATTTCTGCTAAAGGTGGAGCACATTTTATGGGAATCTTTGCTGGAAGTGCTACGGGGACAGAGGGAGAAAGGCTCCAGCCTAGGGTTTCATTCTCACAGGTTTTTCATGAATTCAGCCTCTCAATGAGGGAATTCTGGCAATAAAATCCAGCACAGACTTCTAAAGCAAAGCTGAGATTTAAATACAGCACTGCTGTCCTCACTATCAGATCAATAGGATGTGCCAATAATTTACAGATACTGACAGAAAAGTGCTCTGATAGAGTCAGCACTGGAGAGAAGTTAATAAGAGGTGGGGAAAAGAGAAGACCATTATTTACAGCATGCTTTTCCTGCACTGGAATGCAGTCAGGATCAACATTTTTCACTGGGATTTGTGCTGCTGGAAATGCTGTATATTCTCCTGAGCTCCAGTGAGGGGAAGGAAAGAATAAATAAATAAAATCAAAAAGCAGACACTGCATCTGTCAGCTGTACACAGAATATTCTGGTTGTCTACTGTCTTTACAAACAACTTTCCAGGAAATTATCTTTCATGATTTATTACCCAAAATAATTTTGGTGCTTAATGGGGAACTTCTTGTTCATTTGTGGTGCTACAGTGACCATATATTGTGAGTCTCTCTAGGCTGTAAGTTACTTGTCAAAGGTTATTGATTTCTCCACTTCTGCCTTTGTTTTGATGTTAAATATTCATTTCCTATTGGCCACCTGCAAACCTGGCTTTAGATTTTTTTAAGGTCTGACTGTTATTTTGGCAATTTCTGTACTTACTAATGAAACAATCAAAAGCAAAATGAAATAGATGTTTCCAAAGATATACTGGCTCTGGTACAAGGGCCATTTATGGAGTCCTCAGTGGATTTTTCATGTCTTTTGTTCAGCTGAAGTAACTGGATCAAATAATAAAATGATGACAGGAATATGTGGCATCAAAATCCAGGTACGACATGTTTTACCCCTGGGGAACAAAGTCTTGATATTAATTTCTGCTTTCAACAATCTCATCAAAACCTCCTGCCTGATAACGTAAGCACTTGGACATCATTCTCAAAGACAGGCACTGGGCATAACTGACATGGCTTGAACAGTTGACTAAAATGAAATTTTAAGTCTCTCTTTCTGGAGAAAATCTGTGATAGACTTTAGAATTCTCCAATTGTTCAAAAAAAGTTGATAGCAGTAAAACAAGGCCCAATAATATCATAATGGTGGGAAATCAATTAAAAGGTGTCAGGCTCTGTTTATACAATTTCATAAATGACCCCTCCGAGTAAATTCAATGTGTGCAATTTGAAGGCTGGCTCTGCCAAGCACTGGTGACTGTGCAGTAACCACTGTTGTGGGGTAATTGAAGAATTCATGCATTCTATATAAGAAATCAATTTGCTTTTTTTTGTTTTCCTTACAGGGTGACAAGCAAGTGCTGTGTGTGCCCATGTGTCTGGTTTTTGGTGTAACTCATGAGAATCTCTGCCCATGGGGTTCTTCTGCTCTGCTTTGTGTTTTTCTTTCTTTGCTAAACCCAGAATGTTCCACCAGAGCTGACAAAGTCATGCTCATTATGTCACACAAATAAAAAGTAAAAAACTGCCTGGCATTACTTCTTTTATACTGGGCTTTCTTGTAAAAAAAAGTTGTAGTTAGGGTGGCTTTGATGACAAAGTGTTCAATAACAACTTAAATTTTCTGTTGAAAGGTTAATAAAGCTTTATGTCTCGTGTTTCTGTGCTCCCATATGGCACAGTGAAAATTCTGCTCATACATCTGGAGGGACATAAGTCAAACATCTCCAATGCCCACATTTCAACACAAATTAAATGTGAGCAGGGAAAAGTCACATTGCCAGTACTGAATGACTGAAATGGTCAAAATGCAAGAAAAACCTGGTCAAATAATAGAGGTAAAGAAATCAGGGAGGGAAAATGTCAACAGTTCAGCAAGATGTTTTTTTCAGACACTCAAAAGCCACATGGAAATAAGCAGAGGGAAAAAAAAATTAAAAAAAGAGTGTGGGGTGGTGTGAAGCCCCTGACAACTTCAAAACCAGAAAAAACACAAGTCTTTATAGAAGCCAATACTTTTGGTCCAATTTCAACTGTATAGCTTGAGAGAGACCCTTCAATCTCAGCTCTTAAAATCAAATTCAATTCAGCTTTTCAATGTGACATAAAATATTACTCCCAGCTAAAGTGGAGATGCTACAAATTCTTCAAAACCGGAGTGTGCACATATATGTGTAAATATAAATATAAATATAAACATATGAATAATATATATTGACTCACCAATCTACAGAAAAAATAATAGTATGCATGGGATATAGGTTTTAGTGTGTGTATATGTGTGTGTATATATATATATATATATATCCCCCCTTAAAGCAAACTTATATTTGTGTCCTTGCCATGGATTGGAACTAGATGATTTTAAAATCCTTTCTAACCCAAATCATTCTATGACTCAATGATGTTTGAAGAAACATGTAGAGATAGATAAATCTATATCCAGAAAGGCCCTTTTTATTAGTTTATAATTCTACCTAAAGTTTAGCATTCAGTGTTCACTTCCTTAAAGGAAAAAGACCCAATGAATTGCAAATGCAGTAAAAGCATGTTATACAGAGCTCCTGCATATACAGGATGTGACATCTGAACAAAAATAATAAGAAATTTAGGGATGTTCAGAACTTCTTATGTAAATATTTTGAAGCAGGTGAAAATTTGGTAGAGACAAAAGCCATCAGAGATCACTCGACTCCTCTGCCAATTTTTGCTGTTTTTTTTTTTTTTTTTTGTTTGTAAAATTCCCTCGAGTTCCCATAAGTGTCATTTTGGCAGCCTGTGTTCTCAAAGCCCCCAGTTTCCTAGAATTTAAGATCAAAATATTTCTTAAAGACAGCAGGTGCTAGAAGCTTTTAATATAAAAGAGAATGGAGACATTAAACAAAACACCCACACCAAACCCAGCTGCTTTTCACCCTTTCCAGCTCTGCATCTCCAGAGTCCCACGAGCAGGTTAATCTTTGACACAGCCTCGAGCTACTTTTATTGTAAGAAGTTAAGCAAAAAGCAATGTACAACCTGCCTCACACCAGCCTGGGATGTAGAGAGGTTTGAACTACAGCAAACCACAGCACACATCAGGATTTCTATTAAAAATAAATAAAGGCTCCTCAATGCTTTTCTCCTTAAGAGGGAACAACAGATACAGACACAAAAGTGGTTATTAATCTCCTATTTTAACTTTGTATTAAGGATGTGCCACAGAGCAAAGGGAAATAACGAGAGCTGGGGCAATCAAATGAGTTTAAAGTGGCACAGGGGTGGTTTTGTATCATTCCAGATCAAAGGATTCACCTCCCTGGCTCTGAGCATGGGGTGTGGGATGCTCCCAAGGAGCCTGGCATCCAAGGATTGCACATCCAACCACTTGTGTCTCACACAGGAGCCCTTGGAAAAGTCCAAGGTGCTCCTGCCATTAATTCCACAGTCTCAGAACAGATCGAGTCTCCTTCTATTTGTTTTCCATTTAGTTCCTTTTGTACTCGTGGCATATTTTTGTTTTCAAAAAACAGGAGAGAATTCCTGCCCCAGCACAGCAGCCATTGAAAAAAAAAAAGAAATCAAAAAACCAAAACACAGAACAAAACCTCACTCTATTATTAATTAAACAAACAAACAAAAATCCAAAGAAAAACAAAAACAAACAAACCCCAAAACCGAACAAACAAAAAAACCCCCAACCAAACAAGCAAAAAACAGAGTAATTGGAAATCTGACACCACAAAACCAAAACAGCTCAACAATTGTCTATGAAATTCTTGAACACTCCACATGAATGGAATTTTTTTAGACAAAACTTCTCTTTGTACCATCCCCCTGCAGGGTAAGCAAAACCACGTGTTAATAAATAAATAAGCAAAATTCCTCCAATATGTACAACAATCCCTATGCTAAGGTAGCTTTCCTGTACTTTTTATTTGAGTCTGACATTTTGCAGAATCGAACACATCTCTCTACTCCACAGAGAGATAAGACCTTGAGAGAATGAGAAGATCCAAAGGAGTGTTTTTCATTATCTATAAGAAATAAAGCAACAAACAGAACAGCAAACAATAAAAATGCTCTCCAATAAAAGCGTTTCTCCAAGGTGTTCCCAACACACAACTCAAAGCAGAGGAAAAAAGGACATTCATTCAAAAAAGGAGAACAGCTGCATGTCCTGGATTATACAACATCTCTAACTTTGATTCCAAAAATCTCTCCATTTAGTGGATGTAAATTCTGTCCTTTTATTCCAAGGAGAGGATGACTGCATATAAAGATCCTCTCCACAGCATCACATCCCATCCAAAGATCCTTGTCACCATGTTAGAAATACCTCTTCCCCCATAGAAATTCTTTTTTCTTTTTTCTCCAGAAGCTCTGAAAACACTTGAGCTAAGAAACAGCACTAAAATCCTCTGAACTTCATTAAAAAAAAAAAAATCATTTTAGAAAATCCACAGAATATAAAGAAAATCTATTTTATTTCAGTCCTTCTGCTTGACAGCTTTCCTGAGCTGGCCATCTGCATCAGCTCTGTGTGCCTGCCAGCTGACAAGTTCCATTTGTTGAGCAGATAATTGTGGCTGTTTTATTTTCCCAGTAACACACTATCACCAAACACAAGAGCCTTCAGCTCACTTCAGATATGTTCTTCAATATACAGAGGGCAGTGAATAATGGTGAAAACTGTTTTGGCTGACAAGCAAAGCATGAACGTGTCACATCAAATAGTTTGTCTTGCTCAGTGCTCCTTCAGAACAGATAACATTTGGCTTTCATATTTTACAAGAAAGACTTTCAAAGACAGCTACGAATAGGTTGCATTTCAGGTGCAACTTATTAAAAAGTTTTCTTTGGGGTTTTTAAACTTTATTTCCTAAGTTTTAAAACTTGTAACAAAATGTATAAATGGTATAAAATGAAGCTTTTAGAAAAGAGCAGGATTTTGAATTTTGAAGGCATTCATCACCAGCAGGTTGTGGTTTTCTGGTCATAAATATTTTCCCTTTAGAAATACAACAATACTTTAAATGGGATATTTCAATATCAATATCCCTGGAAAGGAGTTTTAATCAACTTGTATTCAATTTACAGAATCACAGAATGGCTTGGTTTGGAAGGGACCCTAAAAGACCAACCAGTTTCTGCCCCTTCCACTGCCCCAGGTTGTTCAAATCTGACCTTGAGCACTTCCAGGGATGAGGCAGCCACACTTCACTGTGGGTTTTTTCCCCAGTTTTGCCACCTAACCTGTGAGCAGTGTAACTCTGCACTTTCCCAGCCTGGTTTTTATAGAGTCAGCAGCCAGCTGGTGAGTTTTCAGTGCTCAGAGCTGAGGAGCAGAACTCCACCTGATCCCAGGGAGGAAAATCCCTGCAGGAAGCAGGGCAGGTCCTGAGCTGAGCTGGCTCTGATACCCCAGGCCACAGCACAAAACCTCTCCTGTCCTGTGAGCACCAGGAGCCCAAAGCCTCAGACTAAATGAACTCAATGTTATTCTGTGGACATTCTACAGATATTTCACAGAACTGAGGTCTAGAAGTCTTCTGAGGGCTGTGCCACAGACACTAAGCCAGGCTTAACACTGACATCTCCCTTGCCCTTTCTCAGGCATTGCAGAGCCCTTGTTTGTGCCTTATTATAACTTGTACAAGCCCTGATAAACCATTTTGGACAGCTGAATTATCCCCAAAATGGTATCTTTTTCCAAAGGGTTGGGTTTTAAATATCTTTTTCCTGAGCCGTCTAACATACAGTGACATAAAAGTCAGTGTAGCACAAGGTAGGAACACAGGGCTGGCAGCAGATGGGAGAAACAGACCTTGAAAACTTGATTTATATCAGCTTATATTTTCATTTTATACCAAAAAACCTGATAAAAAATGAGTTCACATCAGATTGTGAAGTGAAAACTAATTTTTTTAAAAAATACTTTGAAACTTATTGTTGAAGGATTTAAGTTGAAACAGAAAACTCTACATTTGCAGAGCACTGGAAAAAAAAATCAATCTATTTGCTTCTGGTATTGCTTGAGGACCATGATAGAAGTTTCAGGGCAGGAACAGTGCAGATTCTATTATTTCAAGGTCATTCAACTGCACAATCACAGCTTTGTTCATCAGAATGGGAATACAATCAATACTGCACATGGAAAGTGTCGCTGCTGCACAGAGTGGATTGAAAGGCTCTGCTCAATTTGGGGAGCTCGTCCTGATGTCACTTGGGCTGCTGGACAAAGCAATTCCTCCTCCTTCAGCCTGGGTTACGAGTGCTGAGGAATCTGCACTGGCAGCAGGGCCAAGGGGCACATTCTGGGGGTTTGAATGCCAGGAGATAAAAAGAATCTTTAAAGAATAAATCAGCAAATGTGCTGGAGCATTGGAAATCACAATGGCTTGTCACTTCAAATGTGGGAATCAATAATTATTCAATAACAGTTCCATACTCGTGGGGATGCAAGCCCTGACCAGAATGCTGGATCTCAAAATTTCCAATAAAAGAGAGGCAGATCTGAGCTGAGAGCTCTTCAATACATAGTGAGGAGCAAGAGGAGCTAAAAGAATCAGAATGAACTTCTGCACAGGAAGGTTTAGGACCAAAGAAATCCCAGTTTTGGATAAACTCCAGCTCACAGCCATGAGCTACCAAAGGCTGAAGCAGCCCCCTGCACACCCTTGCTTTAAATCTCCTTTCCCCAATTCTGTGCCAGTGCAGCTGTGGGATCAATGTGTGTGACTCACTGCTGCCTGAGTCCCTTTTTGCACCAGGGTAATTTAATTTGCTAAAATGATGTGACAATGCCAATAAACCAGAAATAAGATTCATTATGTATAAGCATTTAGGCTTATGACTCCCCCTGCCTTCCTAAAATCAATGCAAAACTTTATCCACATCCTTCTGTCAAATACTGTTCCACTCAAACTCAGAATTCAATTTTAAAAATACCTTTCAAGTCTGTATTTTCTTATTTTTTTTCTTTGTTAATCAATCATTTACACCCCAGTGCTATGCCTTTATTATCCCATTATTTCATCTCCACTGATTAGCAAAGAAAAGTTCCATTTTGGCTGCAAAGAATAATTGTTGGCATTAATTATGCAAAACTTTTAATTTATAGTTTTGATTTTATTTTTATTAAAATTAAACCTATCATGAATTAGCACATCACATTCCACATAATAGCAGTTTAACACTTTAATCCTAAAGTGAATAATATACAGGTACATGTAGCAGCAGGTGAAGAGGCTTTTTCACTTTCATATTGAGTATTTCATGAGCCTTCTGTGAAAGTTTAAATATACAAATTTACTCATTTTTTACTAACACAGCTTTTAAAAAATCTTGTTGAGTAAACAGTACCATACTATGCACACAGAGATGACAAAATCAACCTACCTTTTATTACCTTTTTTTACTTTTTAATTACTTATTGCAACTTTTCTGTTGCTGTTGTTGTTTTTTGGGTTTTTTTTGAGGGTTTTTTGGTTTTTTTGGTCTCTAAAGGCAGAAATAAAAACAATTGCATGGATTTTTATGATACTTGGTACAAGAAATACAAGCTTCCTTTAAGGGCAAAAAATATAGGGTTAAGGCCATCCTTAGTCTCTTTCCCTTTCTATTTCTCTCCTCCCATTCTCTGCAAAGTGGATTACACTCACAGACAATTAAAGCCAATAAATAAAATCAGCAAATATCATAAGTTAGCAGGGAAAAAAAATAAACCTGAGTTCTTGAAAGTAATGGGAAAGAGTTGAAGACAAAATGTATCAGAAAAAACCCAAGCACTTATCAAGCTTTGACTGCTTGACTTTCCTCCTCTAACCTGTTTTTTTTTAATCTGTGAATTTGGGGATCACTGCATATCTAAATGAGGATTTCTATTTTCTTACTGAGAGTTGTTGTCAGGTCAATAATATTTTTTATGCTTAAATCATTTTTTCATAGATAGCATTAATTAGGGGGGAACTTGAGATTCGGGAGTATCAGTGGAATTTTTAGGAACTGTATCTTTAGCTTTAACAGGATAAATGTTATTTCTAATGAGCAAACACCTTGAAAAAGGCAGAAAAGAAACAGAAACAGAGATGCTGAGAGCCCACAGGGAGCTGACTGTTACCTGGAACTTCTGTGGACCAAAACTTGTTTCCCTGAGGAAGGAAAACATGCAAAGCTATTTAATTTTTCATCTTATTTTTAATATTTAAAATCAAGCTGTCTCAGCTCCTTCTAACAAGAAGAGACCTAATACAACCTAAGCACAATATTAGCTTAAGACAACAAACTTTGCCAATAAATGCTTGGCTCATTACTAGTCTATATTTAGTCTCTTTACATAGAGGAAGTCAAGGATAAAGATGACCTTTCCAAGACACTTTAATTGTAGAGACATATACAAAATTAAATAAATTTAACTGTACATATGCCAAAAAGAAGTGAAGCAATTACAATAATTGCTATTCAGAAGCAGCTTTTTGAAATTTCAATAAAAGTTCACTTTCTTCTTTGACTGTCACCTAGGAAATATATTCAAATTTCCTCAGCATTCATTTGCTGCTTGAGTGGTTGAAAATATAAATTTTTGTTTTAGAGATGATGCATATTAATAGTTATTTAACTTAAAACACCAAACACTGGAATTGTGGCTTTCCAGCACCTGAAGGGAGCCTACAAGGCACGACGAAGGTGAAGAGAGAATTTCCAAGGACACAGAGTGACAGGACAAGGGGGAATGGCTTCAAACTGAGAGCAGAATTTGATTTTTTTTTTAAATTATTTGCTGTGAGGGTGGCAGGCACTGGCACAGGTGCCCAGAGAAGCTGTGGCTGCCCCTGGATCCCTGGAAGGCTGGACATTGGGACTGGAGCTCCCTGGATATTGGAAAGTGTCCCTGTCCATGGAACTGGATGAGCTTTAAGGTCCCTTCCAACCACTTTATGATTCTTTCCTCATAGCTCAGTTTTGATTTAAAACAATACCATAAATAATCATCAAGACAGAGAATGAGGGTCATGCATTTTCCAGAAAAATCTCATGTTGCAGTTTGAAGGCACTTCAGGACACACTTTAGACTGGCAGGTTAAAATCTCTGTGCACCTGGATAAAGCTTTTTGCAGGGCCACTGTCAAACAAAATCACAGGAAAAATCCCAGAAATCCCCTTTTCCACCAATGAATTGTGGATGGAGTCTGTGATTTAAGGATGTCACATTTGCTTGATGTTTTTTTTTAAATGAGAAATCTGTGGTGTTTGAAGAACCCATGCACCACAGTAGCTCCATAAACTCAGCTTTGCCTTTTTCACACTCCCCCAGCCCCCAGCCCGAGTGTGTTTGGTGTCACACAGGAATCCTGACACGCTTTGCTCCCTTTGCAGGCACAAACAGGGTCACTCTGGGCTCAGGATCTGTCACACTGCAGCACACACATTTTCTCCTGGTGCTTGAGCACACGGCAAGGGCTGGTGTTCAAAACTCCCTGCAGGGTTTTGCTAACCCTGGGAGTGAATTCAGGTCTGTTGGAACACAAGGAAATCATCACCTGGATGGAGAGCAAGTCACAGCACAGCCAGCGAAAAATAACAATTTGGAGAATCTGCCTCGTTATTTCTACTTCACTTTATAAATTATGTATCTGTCTAATTAATTCTAATTTACTCTGCCAACATGCACCAGTTTTGTGCCTTCTGTCTTTGGTGGCTAAACATGGATTTGCCATTCCTCACTATAGATACTCCAGACAACAACAACAAAAAAAGTGCTTCCAGTATTCCAGACAGAGTTGAGATATGGAAACATTTCATACACATGGATTTTGTTGACATTTAAACACATTCCTGTTTGGAATTTGTATTCCTCTTCTACTTTTTTGAGATCATTTTCCCAAATGCTTTATTAGAAATTTATGAGAAAAAATTCCAGTTAATTACTTCAAAATAGAAATGAGAAATTATTTAGAGTAAATTTATATACTGGAAGCATTTTAAAGCTTTTTGAAATAAAAGAGTTCCCTTAGAATTGCTGTTACTTTGATGCAAAAAATTCTAAATTTCTGTATAAATCATCATTGTATTTATAAAAACAAAGCAAAACTGGTTTTGTCTAGCTCTGCTTTGGAATCAAGCATTTGGTGCACTGCTGTCAGTAATAAATAGTTATGGCTTAGTCTAAACATATGGTGAATTCAGCACAACAGAAAAAAAGCAGAATTGTGGAAACAAGTGATTATTCCAACATCAGGGGGAAAGCACTATTCTTCTGATTCTTTGTGATTCAAGTAAGACCTTGCCATTTCTTCCCATTTAATTGAAACCTTCATAGCAACTGTTTATTTTGACATTCAAAGGAATTCCAGAAATTTGAGAACACCAACAAGGAAATAAATCTTTTACTTGTTCTCTCAGTTTATGTTATTCTTGTACCATTCACCATCAGAAATGGAAAAAAAAACCCAGTCTGGGGTTTTTTGAGGACCAGAATAAGACAATTTAATGGCCTTCCTCATTTGCCATTGAAATATTATTGGGAACTATCACATTTTCATTTTTCTTTCTTTTTTTTCTAAGGTAAATAATAGCAGACATTGCTGAAATCCTCTGAAATCAGACTGAGTCTATTGCACCACAAATAAAAATGGCAGTCTTTAGAAAATCATATCTTAGAAAAAGTAGAATGGAATAAATTTTTAGTCAGTGGTTTTTTATTCTTTTTCTGAATGTTGATAAAATTATGGCAGCCTAACTTTTAAGCAGCTTTGTAAACTTTATGTTTTGTTTTCACTTCACTAATAAATCCTTGTTAAGTGAGGAGTAAAAAATAAACTCAACAGTCAACACTAACCATCACCAACATGTGAAAATGAAACCTTATAATTTCAAGTATTTCTAGTAAGGAATTTGGACAAAACAATGATTTTCTCTGCTGAAGATGATGATTATACAGTCATGGGTGTGAAATCTCTCAACAGCCACGACAAATGCAGGTTAGCAATACCAGAAAAGTGCCCCAAAGGTTCAGATGTCCTGCTCCACCCACCAAAAAAAAATTAAAATCAAAACATAAAAAAAGAAAACCAACCAAACAAAAACTCACAAAACCTTAAAAAAAAATTTTAAAAAATCCCCCAAAAAAACCAAAAAAAACCCCAATATTTGTAAAATATGTTATTTTTCTCTTTTTATATTATTCTATCAATAAGTTTTGTGAGATACAAGAAAGTAAATTGCCAAAAATCACATTCACTTAGGGCTGGGCTGAAGAGAATTTTCCATCTTTCAGTGTTCTCCATTTAACATATTTCCTCCTACTAGAAATGGCCTTTAAGCATATTGAAAACAATCTTAAAATAAACCAAGACACAAGTAATGGAGAATAAATCAGAGATTAAAAACCTTGGGATGTTTCCAAATGCTTGCTCTCAATCAAACAGAACAGAGCTTGAAACAAGGGCTGCTCAGCACTCTTCTGACAAATTGTTTTATTGAAAAATGCTGTCTCAATGAAAAGGCAAAACTGCCCTTGCAACACCTCCATTCTTCAAACTCTGTTATTAAAAGGCTTGTTTTCCAAGGAAAACCTTCTCTAATTCAAAACAACCTGGTTTTATCCCAGACAACAAATAGCAGCAGCAAAACAAAGGTACTGGGCCAAGGCTGAGGATGGAGGAGTTTCCATTTCCCTGCAATAAGAGCTGTGAATTCTCCCAGTCACTAAAAATATCACTGATTTTTCTTTATTATTATTATTTTAATTATTTTAAAATTACCGTGGTATATTAAAGGAGGAAAAAAAAAATAAGACATATTAGTATTCCAGTAAGACAACTGTAAAAAACCAAGTCAGTTGGGACATTGGGAAACTTTTCCTGGTGACATCCCTGCTGCAATTTTCTGCAAGGATCCCTGACCTGCCTGAGGTACTGACAGCCCCATCCAATGCACTGGCCATTGCAGTTAAACACAAAACAAACAAAAAATGCAATTTGGCCAAATGGATGTGTCCTCTTATTGCAAATAATAGTTGCAAATACAGCAGGCCATGTGATCTCTACAGAACTTGATCAATAATTTGAAATTGTAATATTGGTGTCAAAATCCAGCTCTAAGGACACCATTTCAAGAGCTGAAGTGCCCACGGTATCGAAGTCATTTGTAAAAGCCAGCAAATTACTCTCCCCTACACCCACAAAACACTTCACATCCTCAAGAATCAAATTCCAAAGTCAGAGCAGAGTCCTACACTTCCAATTATTGCTGCAATTTTATTAAGAGGAAGAAAATGACCAAAACAGCACATTCCATTTCATCTGACAGTCTGGGATCACAGTTCAAGAAGTGAAATTATTTCGAATGGTTTTCCAACTCTGTGTTTTACTTCATACGTTTAATTTGAGAACTTCCCACTGTAATTCTGAGGCAGGAATCAACTGATCAGTGTTTTCCTGATAAACTGTGAAGGCTGCAAACATTTAGCAAAATGATATTTCAGGGAACTTAGCAGCTCTCTTCTTGGAAAGAACTGCACACTGGTCCCCTTAAAGAGCTTGTTGCAGGTTAAGATTTTTGTCACAATTTGACAAATTCAGATATCTGAATATTCCTATCTAAATTTGTGTTACAATGATCTCCTTGACAAAATCACTTTTTGCCATATTAAATTGTAGACCAAGTCACTCTCTACTGTTGTATTTATTTTTTAAAAGATCAGCAACCCCATAACCCTGGTGAAACCCAAGAGTAGTACCTTTTATTTCATTTTTCATTCTCATGGAAGATATCTATAAAATTCAATTTGCAGTCTGTAATTTCTAATTTGAAAGCAGCCTAAAAATTTTTACAGCAGATATAGAATTTTCTATTAGATTGTCTGGGTTTTTAAAGTTTTATAGGTTCCTACTCAAACTCTAGAGAAGACTGTTAGAGACACGTTAAATGGTTTTTACATAAAAGGCAGGATTGTAAAAATTCAGTTTCGGTGTGGTTTTGATTCTTCAAAGATTTTGTCTTGCATATCACTTGAACACAGGCTACTCCTTTCCAACACAAATTATCCCATGGAGAGAAAAATAAGAGAAATGTAAGGAGAGCACTTTGCAGCATGAATTTGTTTATTTGTTTATTTGTGACTGCAGTGCTGCTGATCGGGGTCAGCTGGGGTGAGTGCTGCCTGCACAGTGACACAAGGAGCTGAGCTCCTCCATTATGGGAAAGAATTTGTTCCTACAGAAACTGCAGTGGGTCGAACCAAGCTCATACCTGATGTGGTTTGTACTGGTGGAAGAGCTGAAATGGGAGAAAAATGTCCATGGCACATTTGCAAAACCCACAGTTTTTATGGGAAAAAACCACTGATGAGGACATTTCCCAAGTAGTAATTTATTGGGCTCTCATTGTACTGACAATCAGTTTTTAAAATATAGATATATTTGAGGAATAAACACACTTTCCACACAGAGCAGAGGGAGCCCAAAGAAGCAGAGTACATCTTTCAGAAAATCTGCACTTGGGTCATGTAAGCACATGGCCCTGTTATTGTGACTTTTTTTCTTTGGCTGGAGCAGCATTAATCCTTGCTAAGGCACTACAGATTATCAGACAATGCTGCTGGGCATTGCTATTGCTTCTGATGTGCAAGTGTCTGCTTGGAAAACATTTAATCAGTGTAAATTCTTTTTCTGCAGCCTAATTCTATTGGCAAAATAAGAAGGTTGCAGTGTATCTGTTCTAATCCCAGTCATTTTAACAAACATCTGTCCTGCATGATTTTGGTAGTGTAACAGCTGGCCACATGCAGTCCACTGGAAATTAAAGCATTCCTCACCAAAATATCTGTTTGGGCACTGTGAAATCTACTGAAGGACAACTGTTCCTGAAGTGAATCAGAGTAGAAATTCCACAAGGAGATAGATGATTGTATTTTTTATTAAAAAATAATCGGGAAAAAGCCTCAAACAACAGAATAATCTTCCCCCACCCTCCCAAACTCAGTGCCAGTTTTGCACAGCTGAATATGCACATTACCTGCTTTTCAGATAGAACAGTCTATAGACATAAAGCCTAATGAATGAGATAATAAATCCTCTTTTATTTTATGCCAGCATTTGTGTCAGATATGAGACACATCCTTTGTGTAGGAGCACCAATGTGCACCAACAGAGGGATGGCACAATTAAACTCTGACATTTATGTGTGCATGCCAAAATCTGTAGGTGGGAGATGTGTCTGTCAGGGTCAGTTCTCAGAGTTGCTTAAGAGTGTTGAATCTCTGGATGTTTAAATAAATAAATTAATATCCTCACGCCTGTCCAGTCTGAGAATTAACCCAATCAAACTCTTTTCTGTACTGTAGGGAACAGCAACTGGATAACAATACCCTGTATAATGCAAAATCAGCTGCAGGTCAATTAATGGGTCTGCTATCCCAATTAATGGGTTTGCTGTCCTTCAACTTACACTGCCCAACTAATTAAAAAAAAAAAAATCTAATGAATAGTGTATAGGAGATAAAGTTTTAATATTTTTGATTAAGTAATTTCCCATTACAGGTCTGAGTCCGTATTAACATTTTTCCTGGTTTTGCTCTTTTTTCCCCCTTACCTACAATACAGTCCCAGAACAGCTAAGGAATTCTTCATGCTCTGAACCTCAGCCAGTCATTTATAGCTCATAGGCTGCTTTCCCTATTTTACTGAGATGCTGCAGAACATGAGGTGAAGTTTGCAAAAGCCCTGGGATGGGAAATCTGTGTGCTTGGCATTCTTACAGGAAACAAAGACCAAAAGGCAGTCAGTCTGGGCTACCTAAAATCCCCATAAATTACACATCTAATAATAAGTTATCATGTTCCAACACATTCATTTTTGTTAAGAGGCAAATCTTCTCTGAAGGAAGCAGAATTACCTTGAGGTGCATCCAACTGTTTCACTGGGGAATAAGAGATCTCTCCCTCGCTGGTACAAGGGCATTTGTCACATAATTACCGAGTTATTCTCAGATAATTGGCACTCAGAAGCAGCACACAACCCAATAGGTGTTCATTTGGTTTTGCCTGCTTTCCCAATAGTAAGGAAAATACATCACAAATTGTCTAAATGCTCTGGCAGGGAGCAACGGCAGGACAGGTGTCTGAGAAGAGGTTTAGAAATGACAGGAGCTCTTTAAAAGACAAAGAGGAAAGCTCAGGTTTTGATTATTTTGTGTAGCAAGCTGTTAAGTTTTTGTAGGTGGAGTAGGGTATAAATAAAACCAATTTTTAAGCTAATATGGTGATGGCTATAGGCATAAAGAAAACAATTTGACTTTGTATTTGAAATTATTTCTAAATTGAAAATGTGAAGAGAAGAAATAAAAATAATTATTAAAAAAAAAAAATCTAGCAAACTTTGGGCTAAGGACTTATCTTTTGCAAAAATTCAGAGTATCCACAAACCCATGGCTGCCATCATACATCTGCTCAGCTTAAACCATGGAATTAGTCAGCAATTTAAACCTACCATGTCCTTTTCCGCTTCCCCCATCACAACTGGCTCTAATTAACCTTCCAAAGAACTGGAATATATTAATTCAAGTGGAATGCCATGCTCAAACAACTCTGCTGCTCCTCTGTGAGTGCCTTAATTGCCTCTATAAGCCCTAATTGGGTGTTCAGACAGAGTATTCCAGGGAGAAACACCAACTTCCCCTTCCATTCAGGAGCACTATTTTCAGCAACACTTTCCAGCAGCTTAGTGCATATATTTGTTCTACTCATGATGAATATGTTTTCCTGATACTGGAAAGCTTTTTTTCCCCTCTATTAATATTATCTAACTACATTTAGAAGCAGGATATCCAACTCACAGGTTTCTTGTGGCTTCCAAATGAATAAATGGCCATTGGGCTATGGTGTCTTTTTATAAGGAGTGGATTAATTTGGGAAGGAAGGAGGTGAGGAGGATACGGGTTTTTTTTCCTGGAAGGGAGCAAATGAAAAGCAAAAATCCCATTAGCAGAACTGAATCACTCCCTCTCTCCTTCTGAAGACACAATTTTGATGAAGCTGCAAATTCATTTTTTAAGAAGTACCAGAGAGAGCAGGAACAAATCTCCAGACTCATCTCCACACTCTGAAGAGGGAACACAATCCTTGTTTCTCCTGCCTTGTGCTGGACACAACCCTTTCCAGCCAGCCCTGCTCAGGGCACAGCTGAGTCCAGGAGAAAGGGGATGTGGATTTTGTCTTACCATTCATCTTAAATGGACAATAAATTCTATCAATTTCTGCAGGCTGAGTTGCTTTGTCCACATTCCCACTTTGCTGATTTCCCTCTTTTTCCCTTCCTTTTCATTTTTCTTTCCAATTTTTGGATAGACAGCCTCCCTCCAACTCCCATTTTTTCCCTGATTTTACACCTCTCTGCTGATTGTTCCTTTTGTTCAATGCACTTCATTCACACCTTCTAAACCAACCTTCTACAGGAATAAAGACCTAAAACCAAAGTCATTGACCGGAGCTAACCCAGCAGTCAGCCATGCTTGGAGCAGGGTATTAAATCAGTTAACCTCCAGAGATGCCTTCTCAATTATTCTCCAAGATATACATATATACATAATTAAGCATATTCAGAATTCTTGTTTGACTAGAGCATGTGTTCCACCTCACGCTGCAAAATAAATGTAGGTTCACAGCATGAATTTCTGCTGGCCCAGAGAATGACCTTGAGTTGCTCACCTCAGCCTCTGTTGCCCACTCCCAAGCAATCTGCTCTAACTCAGGATTATCAAAACCAGTAATGGCCTTTGTTCCTGCAAAGATTTACTGTATTTGCAAGTATAACTCGTGCAGCATTGAGACAGACAGAGTAAACAAGGCTCTGACAAAGGAGCAATACCAATGAGTTCTGGTTATCAATGTCAAGCTTCAAAAGAGAAATTTCAGTGCTGGAAAGATGAAAATCTGAACAACTGGGACTAAACAGAGTTTCTCATTAGACCAGAAAGAAGTTCCAAGATGTGAAAACTCTCTTATAATGGATATGCTCTATGCTGATTGCTGCAGGAAGTTTTTTAAGAGAGTGGAAAACTAATTGCTTACTAACATAAATAAGAACTGTGGCATGCTTGAGAATTCACTGAGATTTCTACAAATGCTGGAGAGAAGAAGCATTGTGCCCTGAGGACAGAGGGTGACAGTGAGAGTCTGTCCCAATGACAAAGGCTCCAACATTGCTGTCAGCTGATGTCTTGCTCCAAGTGCCTTTGGAGTCAGATTCAGACCAAACCAGTAAACCAGTAAAGATTAATTCTAGAGTGCACAGTTCATTGCCTCTCACAGAAAGCACCATCAGAGGAGTTTAATAACTTGCTTCTTACTGTTTAATTGTGATGCCTGCAATAATAATTATTGATTATGTCCAAAAAATTGCATTTTGTATAAGACGGCTGCAGAACACACACACAGTAACCGAGTGCCAGCTGATACTTTGCCAATTTGATTTATTAAGATTATGTATACACAAGTGGCAGCAAATGTGCTGGCTGCCTTCCTGCTCTGCCTATTCTGTCCTGGTCCCTCCCCTTCAATGCTAATCAAAGAGCAAAGCATAACAAGGAGATAATTACACATTGCTGCTGTTTGCGCCAAGACAATTTATGTAAATATTTTTAATACATTCCGTTGTTTTGCTCTTGCTACAGGTTGCATTTTAAGGCAGAAGTTTGGGTAGACACTCCTCTTATGCTTTGCTGTTTGATAATTTTCAGGCCATGTTTATAATTATACTAAAAATTGCAATAATTTCTCCTTCAGTTGCATAAAATTTCCTCTGTAGGCAGCAAAGTTACAAAGAT
>JANRMJ010159443.1:0-33618 GCA_025584955.1 Alethe diademata
GAAGGGAAGGGAAGGGAAGGGAAGGGAAGGGAAGGGAAGGGAAGGGAAGGGAAGAAGGGAAGGGCACAAGGATAGTTGGGTTTCTGCAAACAGGACAGTGTGAAATTTTAAGGAGTACTGTAACAAACACTTTCCTATCAGGAAAGATGAACTAATTATTTTTTTCTCCTGACTGGACTCGCTATAACATTTTAGAAACCCAGCAGTTCCTAAACTTCTGTGCCTCTTTGTGTTATGGCCATCAATCATAACAGGTATGTAATGTCAAGAGAAAAAAAAATCTCGTATAGGTAAAAATAGGCTTTCTTGGAGAAAAGTAAAAGGGTAAGGAATAAGAATTGTTCAGTGTCAAAAGATTTATACAGTGTCCTGGGAAGTCCCTAGCTGCTTTCTCACTCTACTAAGCCCATAAACAGGCATGGATATTGAAAGATTCACGATAACTATGTTGGATTGCTCCCAGCCTGATGTCCAATAGTAGCCTCACTCCTTCTGATTTGTCTGTCTCTCTTGTCTCTCTCAAGGGTAAAGTTTACCAACAGAGATTGCAACCATCCATTTCCCACTGACTTTCAGCAAGAGGTTATCATCTAGGTCCCTTAGGGCCCCTTAGAAATCTCTCTTCTCATCCATAGAAAAGAGTGAGTGCCTCAGCGTTGTACTCCATTACCATCTCTGACTTTAGGAAAGTCAAGGGGACAGAGTGAGGATAAGCTATCAGAACAAGAAGTGGCTTTGGCTTATATTTGAACCCCTGTGATTTGCCTTAGATATGAAAGTACTTTGAATGACATATGGATGCCCAAATCTGCAGAGCCAAACCCAAGCTTGTTCAAAACCTTGGAATGTCCCAGTGGCATCCCACTTCTTTGGACAGACATTAGCTGCAGTCTGGTATGTGAGGTAAGGTGAGGGAGGAATAATGAAAGAGATAGCTGTTAAATTATTTTTCTTTTTTTTTATTCAATTATAAAAATTGTAGTGGGTGCCAATAAATAATATGCTTCTGGCATGTTCGGCAATTATTGGGAGGAATATTACATAGAAAACAAACATGAGGAGTACAGTAAAAATGAATAAAAATAGAAAAAAATATAAATTACATCCCTTTCAACCATACATATCTCATGGGAATAAAGCTGTCATGGAAGCACCCTGATTACTGATCTCAGTGTCTGCCTCACATGTATCAGCTTCTTTTTATGCACAGCTATTTAGATGGGAGGGATCAAATGACCAAATGCACAAGGATGCGTAACAGTGAGTACAAAATGCTTCAGAACCTTCCCTGGCCCGTTGTACACAGCTTCCTCTTAGGAGTGCTGTGACAAGGAACTATTATATCCTGTTATGTGACAGGGTAGTGACACAAGGCCAATGAGACTGTCTCCTTCCAGCAGCTTGACCAAGGAGTTTATTTTCCAGTTGAGATGCCACTCTCCAACTCCCTGACCCCAGCTTTTAAACACAGTTGGATCACGAGTTAGGCTTGTTCAATGGACTTGGTATCAGAGTGGAAGAAGCTGAGATGTAAAGAATTAAGGTGTGAAGGTAAAGGTAAAAGTTGGAGAGCACCAGAAGAAAATTAAATGTATGAATCATAGAGGTGAGATGGAATTTACTGAGACCACTTTTCCAAAATGTACGTAAATTAACTGAAAATAGAAAAGTTAATACTAAAATTAAATTGTGAGAGTTGTGATAGAGGAAAATGGGGCCAAAATGGCAGAAAGAGTTATCTTAAACCTCCTTCCTGTTCCAAGCTTGCATAAATGAGGGAGATATGGTTATGGACTGATGTCTGCTTTATTATTTTAAGGTATTTCATCTAAAGCAGAGAATTTCACCATTTCCTCATGTATTCTTGCCTAGTTTCTGTTGTCAAAAAGTTTTTGCTAGTATCTAATGCAACTTTTCCATGATGTAATTTTAGCACATCCTTTTCTCTTGATATCTGCAATGGATACAGAGAACAGATGACAACCTGTGATTATTTGAAAGCTTCTCACGTCTCTCCAGTCATTCATTCAGTAAATTAAAGCCCTAGCTCTTTCTTTCTTGCCTCATTGGACTTCTCTGGTCATTTTCCTTTCTTTCTTTCTTTTGAATTGCCTCCACATTTGCTGAAGTTCACTGCCCAGAACTAGACATGCAGCTTTCAATACCAAAGCCTCCTGTTTGCTTTTACTGTAATAGTATGACACTGTTGATACATATCCCACTTGTGAGTCACTGCAGCCTCAACATCTTTTTCAGCAAAATTTCTGCCTAGTCAGCTGTTTCCCATTCTGTGTTAATGCACTTGATTTTTCCAGATTAAGTGCAGACCTTGCATTCTCCTCTTTGAGGTAAGTTCATCCTAGTTTTTTTGGCCAGCTGTCCTATTTGTCAGGATCACTTTGATTGCTACTCCACCAGGTTTGTGACATCTGCAAATGTGTTAAACATACTTTCTACTTCATCATCCAGGTCCCTGAAGTAAATACAAAACATTACCAAACTCAGGACACGTCCCTGGAGAATCTCAGGCAACAGTTTTCCATTGTAGTAGTGAACCTTTGCTAACTATTACCTGATCACTGCTTTCCAAAAAATCTTCTCCAGTTTCTTAAAATGATGTCTAGCAATGTTAAAAACCTCTCTCTATACCAACATTATAAAGGGAGATTAAGTTAAAAATTTCCTTAAAATTTGTGAGTATATGAAATTTGATTACTTATTTCTTGTTTCTGTTACGGAATACTTAGTAGAGAGACACAAAACCATATTTCAAAATAGACAGTGAAAGCTGGGGCATTTTGGATACCATGCAGGGAAAAGCTGGATTTTCAATCAAAGAAAGTCCTTAGATTTTGAGCATCAGTAAGTAATTTGTATGTGAGTGTTTGCTCACATGACTAAGGGTCCACATCACTATGACTGATCTTGAATATGATAACTTCCTTTTTAATGAAGTTTTAGAATTCTGTATTTACTAGTTTCCCTTTTTTTTAAGCTTATTCTTTATTGTCTTTAACAACATAGCTTCAGCGTGCAAATTCTCTGGCTTTTATTATTTTTTTGCCAGAGCTAATACAGTTTTGCTGCATTTTAGACTCAAAAGCAAGGGAAATCATGCTTCTCCTCAAAGCACAATGCACATGTCATTATGCAAAGTTGAAGAGCAATCACCGTGATAGGTTTCCATCTTGCTCACTGTATCCTAAGCCTCCTGTTGTCTCCAATTAGCCTTGTATATCCACGAAGCATGAAGCACGAGTCCCTTCAGATATCAGTCATGAGCTCAGTCCTGCAAGGCTCCCTTGCCCTTGTATTATCATAGGCCCTTCTGCCTGAGCTACATGGGAGTTTCGAAGTTCCACCTGTACTTTCTGGGTCAGCACACTCATTTCTTTGCAAGATGAAACCTGATATGAAAAGAGCACGAAAAGTATCATTTTCTGTGGGTCTTACATCTGCCTGAAAGCTGCACGGATGCCTACGGCCTTCAGGGGACATGCCTAGGCTCTCCTTTCTCATATACAATTCATATTGTATTCACACGTGCCCCAGTGCACAATCAAATCTTATCCGAGTGCATGCAAACCGGAATAGGCAAGAGGCTTTGGCTGCACTCTGAGTGCTCACTGTGTCAAAAGGAACAGGAGTCTTTGCTCCCAATGGTAATTAAGCCTTGCTGGGAAATCAAGCGTATGTCATATAGAATAGGCTGCCTCTTCTGTTTTCTTTCACTCCCTCTCCCTCTCAACCCCATTTTGGATAGGAGGGAATAAAAAATGTGGAATGAAGGGGAGATTTTAAGCAATTTTTAACAGCAGTTTTTCAGCTGTAGGAAAATGTGTTGTTTGTATAGCAGCATTACAAGAGGAATTCTTAACTGATACTGGAAGGAAATAACAGCAACTACAAGACAGAACAAAAACCTGTCAGAATAAAGAAATCTTGATCAACTCACAGAAAGGGCTATTGGGAGGCTGTGTTGCAGAAAGAGAATAGCAGAGCCTTTATGCAATATAAGATGCCCAGGGAGGCGAAGCAGCAAGGAGAAATAGAGGCTCTTTGCTTGTTCGGTTTTAGCTGGAATGGGAGATGGCTGTCGTTCCTATCATACATCAAACTGAGCTCTGGACCTCTGCAACTAAAACACTTCAGTACAGACTGTCTGCAGCTATGTCTTTTTTATTCTCCTTTTTCAACCAGTGCTGCATGGGAAATCACATCTCACACAAGCTCCTTCAGCTGAAAAAAAACAAGTCAGTTTAGAAACAACTGTCATTACATAGCATATTTTCCTCATTATAAGGCACTCAAAGAACAAGAAAAAGCCATCTATTGTAACTTGGCTGCCCTTTCCATTTTAGGTTAATCCACATTTCTGGCTTTTTCTTCCTCATTCCTGATTAAATCTTTCTCCAAAAAATTGATGGTTTTACAATTTGTATTTAAATCTTCTTATTAAATTCCAGTTCTCTTGTCAGAGTATCAGACAAAATCATCATGTTTTATGGAAAATAGTTCTGGCTAAACTTTGAACATAAACTGATCTTCCATTTTTACGCAGATCTCTGGGGAAAAGGACTTAAGGTCCTATGGGATTAATTGTCCCAGCTTTGTGCTAGATGCTAAAGTATAATGGCATCATAGCATACCTTGAGTGTTAACTACTTCACTGTACAGAGTTCTTGTGTGGAGCATTCTGTTCACTTCCACTTTACATTTGTTGGAGGTTGCTAGAAGAAGCTGTTGTACTGTGCTTTGTACAATCAGAGAATTGCACCATGTCCTGTCTCTTGGGGAGACGTTTGATTTTTGTTCTGCTTCTATCTATTGTGCCTTAATCTAATACAAAAGTATCTGTGTGGAGAGCAGAATGATGGGAAATGTTTGCCCTCGAGTTCTAATGCTGTCTCTCCTATTTCAGTCTTGTTAATGAACAGCAAAACAATACAACAAACCGACAAGTCTGAGCTTCTCTTTGATATCACAGCAGGCACACGGAATGGTTTCTCCCAGGCATACTGATCGCTTTTGCCACATTTATAGTGCTCTAATAAATGCTGCTTGGAGCCGCTCCAGGCAATTGTAATTAATTCTCAGTGGGATGCTCATAGTGGTCACCCCGGATCAGAAAGGTCAGGACTTTGTCTGTGCCTTTACAACATCAGTAAAAATTAAATACCCACTTTCCCCAAAGGTCATCACAAGCCAAATACACAAAACAATCAATCTCAATCAGTTTCTCGTTCCCTGCTGTTTCTCATTATTTCTGCAGATATCCTAAAAATTAAAAGTAAACACACAAACAAATGAAGGCAGAAGGCGTTTTCAGTGTTGATCTAATCCTCTCTCCTATGCAAGCAACTGATGAAGATACAACCAGGGAAAGTGAGAGAACCTCCCGAGCATGTGGAGAACTAATTCACCTATGGGGACTCTGGCTTTAATTAATCTCCCTGCCTTCTTAGGGTGGCTAAAAGAGGAAAATCCAGGCTGGAAAACATCTGTTGCACCGCGGAGGCAGCAACAGTTCAAGGTAGAAGCCTACGGAACCTGAAGGAAAAATGCTTCCCGCGCAGCCGGCGGGGGGCGAGGAGCGAGGGCTGGAGCCGCCGCTCAGCACCATGGACAGGGCGCGCCGGGAGGGACGCGGGGCGATGGCAGGGCGGGGACAGGCGGGCAGGGAGGCGACAGCAGGCCGGGAGAGGGGCTGCCCACCCCAGGGAGCCCCGAGAATGCCGCCCCATCCCCGCGGGGCCGCCCGGCAGCCGGCCAGGAGGGGAGCCTGCTTTCTCTGCTGCATGCTTTTATCGCCAGCGCTCCGCTGTGTTTTCCATAACTTGCCATGGCCTTTGAAAAGGGCAATGTGAAACTGGTTGTCAGATTTCTTTCTGTTATTTTTTCTTTTTTTTTCTGCTGCATATATCGGAACCTGGCAGTTTTGCAAAGGAGGAGGAGGAGGAAGGAGGAGGAGACCTCAATGCAAGCAAAGCACAAAAATAAGGAAGAGAAATAGAGCAGGGTGCACTTCAGCCAAGACAGTAAGCATCAGCCAAAATCATGCACAAAATAAAACCAGTTCCGGACCATTCTAACCACACAGCTACTCATAACCACAGCCTTCCTCAGGGAGAGAACATCAGTCAAATATTCCCCATTGACACTGGTGTAAATCCAGGTGCCTCTTCCAGTATAACTGTTTTCTCTTTACAGTGCCAGACAGCAAAATTTAACCTTGGTGCTTTTATCAAAAATATATAAATTTTACAGAAAAAAGAAATCTGCTTCTTCCTCCGTATTGTTTCTTTATCTGGCAAATACTATTTTCTTTCACTGGCATGGTGGAAATCCTGAGCACATTATCACTTCTTTCAGGAACCATGTCATTTTGCTTGCAAATGTCAGGTCCTGTTGCTCAGTATGGGAAGTGCCAGCTTCAGGGCCAAGGCAGCCAGGTTGTCTTAAACAACTGCAAGAAACAGTCTTCAAAGGCTATCAGACACTAGGTATCATTACACTGCTAATTTCCCTTGGGACACTCAATCTCTGCTCATAGGCTCCTCACAATCCCCTGCAAAGTCTTCATCTCAGCCTCATTCTCTTTACATCAATCTCTGCCTCCGTCTCCTCCGCTATATTCTCACTTCTGTGCATCATCTCTCTCACTCTGTTTTTCTTTTTTAGTCATTGTGTACCGCCATTAAACCAGCCAAGGAAGAGAAAATGTTCCAGCCTCGCTGCCTTTTCCTCAGTGCTCTACTTCCTTCAAAAAGCCAGGGAGCCAAATTAAGGGGGATACCATCACATTCTATAACATGTTTTCAGGGTCTCTCTCTTATATGTTACTTTCTTTGGCTGCAAATCATTGGGCAGTCAAAATCTGAACAGTACAATTTCAGTTATTTTGGCTACTGCTGAAGTACAAATGAGAAGAAATTTTCCACGTTCAACTTGTACACAAGATAATTTCATTTTCCATCAAATAGTGTGTCTCATAAGAAATGCAGACAGATGATGGACTCTGGCTGGGTTTATTATATGAAGTGCAACAACTCCTATGATGCAGCCCTCCTTTTCTGCTCTATCTCTCTATTGATTCCCATCACATAATTAAATTGTGAACTCTGAAAGGGAAAGCCATCTTTCATTTCAAGTACTGCTCAGCATCTGGCCCAGCAGGGCTCAGAACCCTTATTAGATCCCTGGCAAGGCTGCAATGCAAATAGTAAAGAGACTGCATCTGCCTTCTCACCAGCCCCAAGACTTCATGCCTGCCTAATGCAAGGGTCTTATATATCCACTAACACAATAGTTGGAGTGACAGATCACTGCAGTGCTATTGTGCCGGAAGTGTTGTTATGAGTATAAAGGATTGAGCCAGTTATTAATCATCTCAAAGCACTTTACATGGGCACAAACATAAATCACAGCACTCCATCCAGTTGGGTAATTACATTCTGCCACAATAAATCCCTTCTAAAATTTCTATCAATAGTAGTATTTTTCACTTACAGCCCTAAACTTTGTGCTTTGTTGCTTTGTACCACTAAACAGCTGATGTATTTCTCTTCTGAGGTGATCAATTGTTTTCTATGGAAATTCAGATGTCCACAGAGCTGCAATAAGTTCTTTATGCAGCTGTCAGAGAACTCTAAAAAGCCATTTCTTCTTATTAAATTATGTATAAATGCACACTTTTTTTTACTATAAAGAAAATGTATGAATGATGTTAAGCAACAGAGTTCTTCAAGCAGCCTTTTTAAACGCCGGAAGAGCAAACACGGAATTCCAAATGACATTTATCCCATTATGTCATTAAATCCAAAAGCATCCAGAAAAAATACTCTAATGTCCTCCTAATGCACCTTTCAAAATCTCCACACAACTTGGACAGTTCTGAATATAAAATGACAATTTCATTTGCAACTGGCTATTTATTATTTAGTATACAGTCCATATAGCTGTGCATTCCTTTATAATGCATGAAGGAAGCCTTTAATTAGTAAAGTAGGGAAGATTTGATCCTTTAGACAGCCAGGCTGGAGAACATTTGGAAAGCCTTGTGGAACTGCAGTTTCTGAAGCCTTGCAACATTATTCATAGTTACCACTTAGGATTTGTTCCTCAGAGAGAGCAGCTTCCCCTGAACAGAGTAAGGTGTTTGTGTACAAATGGAAATGGCATACTGAAGCATTCCATGCTGGTGACAGTGCAGGTCATTTCCATTGTTAAAAAAATTAAACGAAAATCACTTTCCAGCTGCGTTACACACGTCCCAATGCACTCTTACAGCTTCCAAAGAGAAGATAAATGGACCATCTTTTCTAAACAATGTCTTCAAAATTATGTATTACACCTGATATCATCAGTTTTGCAGCTATCTTCAGAAGCTTCTCTGGTTTAGCAGCAAACTAAAGAGATAAGCAAACACATACTAGGATCTGCATCGTTGCTTGGAAACAATCAGTTTGGGAATGCCATAATCCTATTAGTTTGAGGAAGACCAAAATTTTAATAGACTTCATGCAATTCAGATGCAAACGCTTCCTCTCAAATCAAATTTGACTGCACATAGAACAGCTTTCCTCCTTTTTTCCCCCTCTCTGCCAAAGGGTGTACAAAATGTCTCATGGCATCACAACAATGAATAATGTTGTGCTAAACCTTTATTGATTTGCTTGGCATTCTCATAGACTCCCCACTCCCAAAACATATGCACTGAATTACACACTCATGTTTGCAGTATTAGGAACGCATTACATTCAAAAGAGAAGATTGGAGAACTTAAAGGACTGCTAATGAAATATAGAGGTTCAGATTATTCAAGCTGGGCTTGGCACAAGAGCACATCTGGGTGCACAGGAGGGATGCTGATACCACAGTTTTAGAAACTCAGTCAGTTGGCACAACTGATTAGAGCCCTGCTATTTTGAATGGAGAAGCACTGGGATCTCCTGTGACTGAACCAGAGCAGGGGCTCACTTACTCTTTCTCTGAGTACAGAAGAAGCCTCACTACTTGAAAAGATCACTGAAGTTGAGCAGAGCCTCAGGCCCACTCTGATGTATTTTCAGCCATCTCAGGAGTCAAATCAACACCCTGGGGCTGCTGCACACGGGGATGCCCTGTGCTCATGCTGTGGTGCCAGTGTGGAGGCTGCTAACTCCTCTTCTCTGCTCCAGGATGGAGATAGTTCTAGTGATGACTCATGAATTCAACTTTCTGAATTTTAAGTGATGCAAAGCATCAAGAAAGAAATAGAGGTTGAAGTCTGTAGTCTTGCATAGCTACATTTCCAATTTCAGCAGTACCGAACTAGGCACTGAAATCCATCTTTATTCAGAGGAGCTCCCATTTACACTCCAAACTCTTTCTGCTTCAGTGGAGCAGAAACTTGTGTAAAGTGTACCATACACACAATGCTTTCCCAGTGAAATTACTTCCTGCCTCACGGCTGTGAGGCTTCAACCCAGCCAAGAAGGAGAGTTATCTAACCTTACCGTGTCAAACTCACCTGGGCAGCTCCTTCTCAACAGGTATCACGATCAGAGCCACTATGACAACCCAGATTCAGTTCATACCTACTCAGCAGCCACACAGAGGATGGGAGCAGCCTTACCAACAGACTGCTTTTTACCCCAAGACACTTCTCTCCAAGGCAGGACAGGAGTAATGCTGCGATACTACTGATGTTGTTGCCTGGACTGAACTCCATTATCTCAGGCTGTTAAGCAAGCTTGCACTTTCAACATTAAAAGCATGAATTGCAAAAGTACAAATGGGAGATGATTCTCAAAAGGCATTTTTATAGCCGGCAGAAAGCTTCATGCCAATTGCTTAAAAAGGCTTTGAAAGTTTTCCAAGACAGCACAACAGAGGCCCAGATCACTCCTACTGGTTTAGCTTCATAATTGTCTTCTCTTTCAATACATATTTTTGTCTTTAGCTGAGTGTCTCCTACCCTGCTGCCCAAGTCCTCTCTCACTGCCAGTATCCTTCAGGAAGAGATGAAGAGCTTCCTTTCCCACCCCACAAACGTGACCTGGCTGTGCTGTAGGTTGCTGTGGGCAGGAGCACAAGGTGCACTTACTCAGCTGTGCCCGAAAATATTTCCAACATTCCCAGCATGAAGTATGAGGGAGAAAGTCCAGCTCTGAGGCATAACACAGCTGACTGCCAACTCCTAAAACCTGGAGTGATCCCACAGCATTTGGCAATTTCTGCTTGGCCAACACAACCCTTGCAAAGCTTAACCTATTCTGTCACCAAGAATTACACGACCAGCTGAGAAGAGGAAGTGTTTGTGTTTCAGCCAGACCTTCCAGGTGCTGGGTTTTACTGGGACAGGTTTCTGCAAGTAACTTGAACAAAAGACCATACTTTGAGCTCTAACACTCCTTCTGGAGGTTCCCAGAAGCCTTTTTTCACCTGCATAATGTCTGTCTTCAGCCAGTGCTGGAGGTCCAATGCATTTTTAAATGCAGCATTTGGATCAGAATTTTTCTAACCTTCTTTGCTGCCATTTCTGCACATGTTGCAGAAGGGCTAGTCTGTCCTGAGCTCTCCGAGATGATCCTAAATTGTTCTGCTGTTTTCTAGACCTCCTGGGCACTTGTATTTCTGCCTTGAGATCTCCAGTGGTGCTGTCCTCACTCCTGCATCCAAGCACTGAGAAAATTTTGAGCTAGCAACTTCAGAAATGCAAAGCAATGGATAATAACCTTTTCTCACTTGTGTTCCTTAACTACTTTTTCTCTTAGTAAGAAATCTACCTTTTTCCTTGTCTTTTCTCAACCTTCAGCACTTTAATGATCAGCTTATTTCTTATTTCTTACTCTTTGGATTTTTTGTATATTGCATTTTTATCTTGGAAAGATTTCTTGGATTCCTCAGTGTCTAGCCACTTCTTCCTTATTAATATGTTATACTTGGCTGGCATTTATATATGTGTGTGTGTGTGTGTGTGTATATATATATGTGTGTGGGATACAACTGTTTGTGCAGCTGGCTGATCCTGATGGTCAGCTTTTGCTGGAAAGACATCAACACAATGTGAGAGTGATGGTGTCAAAGTAGCTCAGCCCCTTTTTTATTTTTTTCTCTAACTTTTCCTTGCCATAGTGTAAAAGAGCCTTTCTACTCTGTAGTTATAGCCCTCACCTTCCAGTTTCCACCTCATCTATCCCCAGTATATATAGAGATATAGATAGATATAGATATAGATATAGATATAGATATAGATATAGATATAGATAGATATAGATATAGATATAGATATAGATACAGATATATCCCCAAGCAGCAGGGGTGTCTTTCAACTTCACATGTGATCTGAACTCTTTTTACTTTGCTTGGCTGTGCAGGAAGCCGGGGTTTGGGATGGCTGTGGATGCTGTTCACATGGTAATGACTGCAGTCATCACAGAATGTTCTTTGGGGTATCAGGGGCCACCATGGGGAGCTGACAGCAGCAAGGAAAGGTGGGTGAGCCAGTGGCATGGAGCCAGCCAGGTAAAAAGGGGAACAAGCCAGAGAGCTGAGCCTGCTGGTACCACAGGAATAATTGTGTGTCCAGTAAGGCTGGAGGCAGCTGTGCATGGTAGAAGATGAGTGTGCACATGCTGAGGAGGGAAGAGTTTGCCCCGTTTGTCAGTCAGGATGAAGGATGAGTCAGAAGAGCTAAGCTTCACTGAGAGGCTTAAACATTTCAAGCACCAGCATCCATAACCCTGTAAGCACAGCACAACCACTGCTCATAATGGGCCCTTATGTGCTGAGACCTTTCCAAGGTCTCAGGGCTGAGGTTCATTAGCCTTTTTTTGTCTGAACTTTCCTTAATCTTCCTAGAGCTTTCTTTTAAGCATGGTTAGTTGTATCAACTTTTTTTTTTCCCTAATGACCAGGCAGCTATGCTTGATTAGTATTCCTTTTGCTTGTTTTTGCAGGCTATAACCATGATGTTTACAATGACAGTAGCAACAAAGAGCTCTTCCATGCAGAATGAAGCCTTCATGTCTAAACACAGTGAAGTGGTGTAGAGGAAGGCAGGATGATAAGAAAAAGTCTGATAAGAGTTATAAGAGAGAGTCTGACATGGCAGAGCCCAGGGCTGTAAACAATTCATCAATGGGCAGTTACAGAAATGAAGATCTGGGAGCTACACAAAACACACTTCAGGGGTAGCAAACAGCAAAGAACAAGTGTCTAACATAAGTAAGAAACGGTTGCAATGCAGAATGGCAAATGAAGGTGTGAACCAAATTAGCAAATTTACAAATTTATCCCAATTGGCTCCTTAGGGGAGGAGGAAGACACTATGAACTTGACAAGGTACACAGGGGTGCTGTTGCCCCCCAACCCCTTGGTGTGAAGCCATCAATCTGAGCACCCAGAAGGGAAGTGGAAGGGGTTACAAAACACTGGAAGAAGGACCAGACACTAGGAGTGAATTAACAATTTTAACTGTATTGTTGTTATTGAAACTTTTTCTATAGTAATATTTTTTCCTTTTATTTCCTTTCTTTTCTATATTAATTAGATCTGGATTAATAAGAATTCTTTGATCAGATCATTTAGATTTCATTTTTGCTAACAGCAGATTCTTACCCCTACCCAGTGTACTTCCTTTTTGTCCATAACAAGATTTTTAGCTTAACACGTTCAATAAATCCCCGATACTTTGGGGACTGAGGGAATTTCTGATTTCTCTCTCTGTTAACAACTCTGTTAACACCAGGCACCTGAAGGCACTAACATTCTCACCATTTTCCCGGAGCAGTGTGAGTAAGAGTGGAAAGAGATGCTCAGCAGTTGCAGAGCATCCATTACAGTCACTTGGCTGGAGTAGCAGGTTCACTGAGGCCCTACATAACATCCCTGCTATAAAGGATTTCTAATTCCTGCAAGAAACCTTGCTTTTTCCCATGGCTCTGCAGTGCATGCAGACAATTCCCATCCGCTCCTAACAGCTCTACGCTGTGTGTTTTAATGTGCATTTCTGAGTATTAAAGAACAAGGTCCTGAGAAGTGTGAGATCATCCCCAGCACCTTTGGTTTTGCACATAGCAGAAGGGCTGTATTGAGATGGTTTTTAGCCAAGCACCGCAGAGCAGAAGAAATCCCCAGCTGATGTGGGACATGTAGGATCCATTATCCCTGCTCCTTGCCCACAGAGGCAGAGTCAGCTCATAACTATTCTGGTTTTATGGTCATTTTGCCCGAGGAGAGCAATTTAAAGCAGGTGCAGCATCACCAAGAAATGAGGCCAGTGACCTGAGGTTTCAAAAGGATTTGAGCATCCAGACACATGTACAACCTTGCTGAAAATACCCAACACTCCTTGAGACAGTCCTCCCTCTACTACTAATTACTTGAAACAATTTTTCCCCTGGCTATTTTAGGTCTTCCAACATTTGATAAAAAATTTCCAGATCTCTGATGGAATTGATGAATTTAGGAGACAAAATGCCAGCATTTCCTTCTATAAGCACTGGGAAAATCCACTGAATTTCCAAAGCTGCTACCTACAAATCTCACTCAATATCAGCAGCTCCAGTGGGAATTCAGTGCCTCTGAGAGTCCAGCTAGGAACAAAACCACAGGCTAAAGACAAACTGCAGAGCATATTGGTGAAAGAAATTGAAGAATAATTTTTGGAGAGATGTGACATTCCCTGAAGAAAAGGCTGTCCAACCTGGCTGCTGTAGAGATTTTTAGGTAGGTTTTGTGAGAAAAAGAAAGAAGTCTAATTATGAGTGTGTACAAAAAAAAAGTTTTCATTGGCAGATTATTATCTAAATCCTTTGCAGAAAAAGTGAATTAAATAGGGATTTGAGTGGTGAAAGAACAGTGCTTGGGTCAGGAGATCAATCCCTTATGCACAGTGTATATGCCTTTACAATGTGCATGCATTTTCCTTGTGTTTCTCAACTTTCTTTCTGCCCTTTAATTTAAGGTTTCATGTTCTGATAGTAAATGTCACACAGCTGCAGAAAGGAAATCGCAGACAGCCTGTAATTTACTGCCAAGCACCACTCTGAAGAAGTTTGCAATTTGTGATAATGGTATTGTTCCTTCAATTCTGTTCTTGTAGCTCATCCTTCATTACACTCACTTTACAAAGCCTTCTGTGTTTAGCAGCATTAGCCCCTCAAGCAAGAGACTACAGTAAGAATATTTAAAATTTTATTACTGAAGCTTTTTTTCCAAGTCCCTAGTGGCAGTAAATACAAGGTATGAGTGGGTGTGCCAGGAAAAATCATCCTTGTTTGTGTCAGGCAACAAATAAACCCCATATATATAATGCAACTTGACATAATAAACCGTCAGTGCAATTAGCCCTTAAATTAGTAATTTTATAATTCAGCTGTTCAGCAATGACTCAAACCTTTGAATGGCTTCTTTCAAGATACAAATAGCTTTAGCAAGCAAAACAGACACCTGTAATTTATTTCTTCAAAATGCACTTTTCCATTCCAGATAGCTGATCTTTTTCCTGAAAAAACTGAAGATGATTTGAATTAAATGGATGAATTTAATGAATTAAATTAAATTACCTAAAGCAGTCTGAGGCTCAGATAGGAGTGTATAATCTGTGACAGACCTGGATGGACTGGGCAGGTGCATCTTTGCCCCACAAGAGACCATTTCTCTGGTAAAGAACTTGGATTTTACTGCTTTGCCAGGCAAGAAATGCATAATCTCTTACCTCTAAGGAGGGGTGTGGATGTGCACAGAGAATAACTGCACAGAATCACACAGGCAGGTTTCAAACCAGACACATCTGCTGTTTCTTCAGGTTAAAGCTTTGGTTTGCTTCTAATTGTGGTACCGGTCAAATACACATAGGATTCAGATTGGTGAACTCTAAATTTATGTTGATGTGTGATACTGGTCTTGTTGAGTTTGTCCATCGATGCCTCTCTCCAGACACATTAGTTGGTGTCACCAAGGGCCTCCCAAGGACAGGGGAGTGCTCAGCTCTGCTGCAGAGCCATTATTCACAGACCACATGCAATTGCCCAGGATCTGTGACACTGCACTTGGCTCACAGGTTATTCTGCATTGTATCAGCACCCAGTGCATCCTCTTGAGTGTTCCAGTTAAATTTTCCTCTTCTGTGTTCCAGGATGATTTTTCCTTTTCCCCAACCGGGATATTCCTTTCCTCTAGAGAAATCATATCCAGTGCCTTTTGAGGAGTCTCTGGTTTACCTTGTTTATAAACCCACTTTATACCATAGCTGAAACCCCACTGTTTTATATCTCGTGTCTTTTTTTTTCACCTTAGTACAATGAGAAAGAGGGAATCATGCAAGCAATATCTTAATCTACGTCATGGAGAACCGACCCAAAACATGGCCTGTGTTCAGCCAAGAAAAGTTTTTCAAACTCTGGTAATATAAATAAAAAGAAAACAGAAATAGGAATATGAATGATCCACCTTTTCCCTACCAGTCATTGGCTATATTTAATTGAACACCAGGGCAATAAGATTTTGTGATCTGATAATTTCTTTGAGCAGAATTAACTCAGATTCGGCAGTCAAGTTGATATGGTGTCTGTGAATTTAGATTTATTTTTCAATACCAAATTTTGTAAGGTTTTGTAAAGCTAATGTGTTCCTAATGAGGTTAAATATAGAGGTGATATAATTAGAAGGTAGTTCCTAGTTAATCAATACTATAAAGATCTCCAAATGCTTTAGTGGATAGATCATCATATATCATTTTAAATACAAGTAAGACTGGTTGATAAAAAGTCATCTCTTCAGAGCGATTCTTTGGATGACTTTTTTATTCAAAATGCATTGCTGTCTTGTTCTGACAAGATGAGAAATTCAGTTGCAGAAAAAAAGGAACGACAAGATTTTGTGAGAGGGCTGAAAAAATCTACAGAAAATGTTTCTTTTGCTTTCTGGAAATCTGTAGCCTCTGCCAGTAATTTTTGTGTGATTGGCCAGGAATAAATCTAGCAGAAGTTTTACTCAGACGCTGACTCATTGCAATAAAACAGAAGTAAGAAGTGTCCTCTGTGTAATTTTCTCCTCTTTTAGTATTAATATTTGCCTACTAAAGTGACTTCTTAAGTACAATATGCTTTCCTATGCCTCCAGCATATCCTAACACAGAACTTCTACTTTGATTTGTGTAGGAAATGGTACCTGTGGTTTTCAGAGATTTGTGGCACATGCAGCTGTGTAGGTATGAGGCATCTTTGGGCAGCAAGGTCTGTTTTGGCAGCCCTTATATTCTAGGTATTTCCCAGATTTCCTCAGCTAGCAAAGAGCTCCAGAAAAGAGAACCCCAGAAGACATCATGAAACCGATACAAACACATTAAACACCAGTTGCAGAATAATTCTTGTCTTTACTGTCATATTTCAGTGGCTGGCCACATGCAGTTTGACCAGCAAGCTGTGACTTCCATCTCCCCTGCAAAGGAACACGATTAGATGGGGTGATACTTCAGGCTGGCTGGTAACAGTGGGAGACATTTCACTGCCTAGTCCCTAGGGGAGAAGAGAGGCTGGGCTTAAAGATGTTGCTTCTGCCTGCTGGGGACAGTTTAGCACCAGAACTCAGCATTGAGAGATACCAGCCCTAAGAACAGCCTTTTCCAGAAATTCTGGGAGTCCTTAGGGCCTTGATTGTATCTCACTCTGCTCTCCTTGTTGATGTGTTTGTGATTCCTGCAGATTAGCACCTCACCCTGGTCAGGCCCCTCTGAGCCCACCCCAAGAGTAAACACAGACACTGCTGGCAAGACAAAGCCCCATTTACCCACCAAGAGATAAATTCAGGTTTCTGTTAAATGATTTGCCAGCAAAGCATAAATACAGTTTTAATCTCAGGCCTGCAACACAATGTGTCTGTTTGCTTAGGCTCTCTTACCAAAAACATTTCTCTGCTCTCAGAAGAAAGGGCTGAAGGCACCATCCCACCATCACAGTGTCAACCTCTGCAATCCAGAATCAGAAACCTCTTCCCCAGTGTGGAGCTGGTTTATAGACCTTAGGACTGGGTCAGATGTTAAAAAGCAAATGCTGAGAAGGATATTTAAGAGTCAGACTAAGGACTATCTGAAATATCTAGACAGTGTCTTTTCCCTGGTCTCCAGAGAAGATAATGTAATACATTGCTATAACATAATTTGTCCTGTAACTGATCACAGGGAAAAAAATGGTGAAACTCATATATTTTGCTGTCTACTTGCAGCCCAGATACCTGTTTAAATATTTCCTTATTTCCATCCTTCTCCCTCCAGCAAATGTCACAACCAGCACAACAGAGCTTCTGAAGGCCTTGTTTTCCTCTGAGAGCATGAAGTAACCCAAATAATATCAATGGGCTGTGGCTAGAAAGTTTCAGGAGGGAGGAGAATTAAGCCAGTTGAATAAACATGGATCAGCTTTGGCTATCACCCCAGGGTGAAATCTCTAGGTCACCTTGGCTGGAAATGACAGTGTGAAATAGGTCAGACATTCAGGTCTTGGCTCCCCATTTTCCAGGCCCTAAAGTCAGTCTTCAGAGACAAAGCAGGCAGGGAATGATGACCCACTGGAGATAATGGGCTCTCGCGGGGGTGGGGGGCACAGGGGAGGGATGGAGCCTGCAGGAAAAGGATGGGGACAATCCATGCTCAGGGAGGACAGAGAGGGACAGAAAGGGAGCAGAGCATTTTTGCAGCAATGGTGAGCTCCTGCAGCACCATCCTACTGCATCCCAGTTCTCTGCACAGTCGACAGAGAGGGATATTTACGTTTTGAAAAGGCTGGGTTTAAGACATACAATAAATTTCCTGACTGACACCTCCCTGGTAAATGTGTATAAATTCCCTTGGATAACTTGTCACTTGGAGAATTACAGGCTGTGCAGTGCTTGGGTAAGTTTTACTGCTTTGGTTTCAGCAGGCTGGCTAATGGCTGTGAAATTCCCTCCCAGCTGCTGGTTTGAGCGCTGCATCCACAATTTAAAAGCACTCACAGGTTACCCCCATGTTAGCTAAAGAAAGAGGCTGCATGGGCTGTATGTTATGTTATACTCCTTGATGGAGCTAGAGGGATATCAGAGAGCTGACTTCAGCAGCAAAGCTGTAACCTTAAGTGAAAAAATACACAGAAAACCTTCTCCAGCAAAAAAGCAAAAACAAAAAAGCCCCAAAACCCAAAACACATGAGACTTGAGCACCAGAAAGAATTAAGGCCTAATTCTGCAAAGATATTATCAGCAGCCACTGCAGCATCTATTGTTTCTATTCATAAGCTCCCTCCTGTATCTTTGTCTCTTTTACTACATCAGTTTCAGGCTACTGAGAAATTCCTTGGTTCCCAAATCAGACTGAAGCCACTGTAACCCCTGGATGCACTTGAAAGCAGCTGATTCTGATTTGGTTTTTGCTCTATTATCTCACATTTCCTCCCTTGACCTCTTGAAGAGATACCATTCAAACGCTCTGAAAAGAAGCTCTGACTTGCTAGTTACATAAACTTTCAAACAAAAGGCGTGCATAATTAGAGTGCCCAAATTTGTGCAGTAGCAGAAGCCTTATTAACAGAGAGCAACCCTAGAAAGAGGCTTTTCCCTAACTAAAGCAGAACTACAGTGCTCTGAGGCTGAAATGCTGAGAACACTTAGACAGTGCTTACCTACTGCAGTCTTGTAGATGACATAATGCTGTTAATTAATGGACTCCAGAGAGGCTCTTTTGTTTGTCTTTGTCTACAAGCTCATTTAAGTAAAAAAACGTTTCCATCCCTGACTTGAATTTTCTTTTAGGGGCCAATTCTGCATTGCATTTGCAGATGAACAGCCAGCACATAAACACAGTAAAATAGCTGTATGGCAAAGCAGGGCCATGGGGACTTTTTCTCCATCCCAGAGAGCTCAGCTCATCTGGAAGGAGTCCAGTGGCCTTGCACAGGCACAGAGTGGTGCCTTTGGAGGGCTGAAGAGCATGTTTGATTCTGATCTTGCATCCCTGCAGACACACAGCTTCAGTGTATTGTGGGTGAAAGCTGTGGGAGCACAAAGGGCAGAGTTGAAAGCACAGCTGTGCCCAGCTGTGTGCAGGGACACAGAGCGTGCAGGGGTGTGCAGGATGGTGGAGGAATATCTGAGTGTTCTGCAAGGATCTGCAAGGGGCCTGCTCTGCCACTGTAGTCAAGGCAGTCTCTGGCTTTTGGGGACAATTTTACTTATCTTAAAGTGAGCATTAGCTTAGCTATGTTGGATGGTTGGCAGTTGCAAAGGATGTGTCTACACTGTCGTTCTGGTTTGGACCACAAGTCAGCTTCAGAAAAAGGGAATCTCCTGATCAGCTCCTTGGAGTTTCCCATGGACCCGAAACACTTTTCCCAGGATTCTTCTTTATAATTCAGGGGAGCTTCAGGCCATCAAACAATTGTCACATTTTAAAGCTTGACAAAGCAGCAGTTTCCCTCCCAGCAGGTGATACACTTTGTTCTTCCTGAGCAGCAGCCCCCAAGTCTGACGGATGAAGTCTGACCAGGACATTAAAGGAGAACCTGGAAGGGTGGCAGTGGCAGATGAGGTGAGGATGGATTTAAGTCCTCATGAACTTCTTCGATCTCGAGTAAGTGCAGAGCTGTCTCCTCATGGAGATGTGATGAATCCCAGGGTCACCAGAGCCCCAGTCCAGCTGATAGGCTATTAAGCACCTCCCATCTTAACTGGGCCAAGGGCACAGCTGGGGAGGGAAATTCGATTTGAACACTATAGCTTGGGGAGGAAGTATTGATTTCTTTCTCTTTTATTTCTGGGTAGACATTCGTCACCCAATCCGATTCTTTTCATGGAAAAGTGATACTTCAATGGATAGTCCTCTGGAAGTTACAAGGAAAATACTTTCATAAAAAGAAAATTATTTTCTTTGGGGTCAAAACATCAGTGGAAATTAATGTGCATCAAATAAGAAGTTCACCATCTAAAGGCAGTGATGTTGAATTTTGGTTTGGTTTTGGGGTTTTTTTAGTTTTGTTTTTGTTTTTGTTTTTTGTTTTTTGGTTTTTGGTTTTTGGGTTTTTTTTTTTAATCTGTGTGGGTTTTGTCAAGATCCTCCCTCTTTTTCAGAGGTAGAGATCTAGTGAGTGTTCTGCCTGCCTGCACCAAAGGCTCAATCACCCTCCTGTCCTCCATCAAAATGATTCAACTTTCTGAAAAAGTTAAAGAAGGGTCTTCTGCCCCTTACTGAAGCATGTTGCTCTGGGCCAGTCCTTTACAGGGTTGGGAACAGTAGTTCCATCTCGGCCATGTGCCTGGAAAACAATGTGTTTCTGGGAACAAAATCTGGCACTGCTGTCAGCTGCCAAATAGCCCTAGCCATGTCCCACATTCTCCTCCATGTTCCCTTGGACACATCCCTGTGGTTGTTGCTTTCATGTACCCTGTGTCAGCACCTTAACAGAGGGAACAATTATTCATTTGATATCTGCACAGAATTTCACAGGATGATGTTTAGGGTAGCTTGGTTTTGGTTTTTTTGGGTTTTGGTTGGGGGTTTTTTGATTGCTTGTTTCGGGGTTTTAGCTTTTTTGGGGTGTTGGGGGGTTTTTTGTTTGGCTGGGTTTTGTTTGTTTTTTGTTTTCTTTCAGAATGTGCCCTAGAAAGAAATACAGAAAGAAATACAAAAAGAAATACAAAAAGAAAGCTGAAGACGATGCTAGCACAAGCTCTTCAAAAAAGCATTGTCCTTTAGTGAAATGTCTAACATAAAGCAGTTCTGACTTAGGCAGGTGCTCACTAGAGGAAGAGGGTGATCCTACCTTTTGAAGAACTTTCTGCTAGGCTGCTCTCTCAGCCACTTTCTATAGCAGCAAACTAGAAATGGAGCTGCCTTGGTGCTTATGGCTTTTATCTCTAGAGAACAAGTGCTCACCACTCTGACTTCCTGGCCATACAGGGAAGGCAAGAAATCTATGAATTTGTCTTCCTCCCTCTGAGCAAATCTGCTACCAGCTATGGTCCAGCAGTCTCCACCCTGTGTTTTCATGTGATGTCCTCTGAGGTCTGGGAGAGGGGATCCTTCCCTCTCCTGCCAGTATTCTATGTTAAACTGGAGATGCAGCATTATCACGACCTCATCTCTCACTGTCCAGGACCTGCTGCATGCTATAACCTATGGACACAAGTTTCTTGGAACAAGAATGTGGGGGGGACCAAAGCTACCAGAGCCCTGCTCCACTCACTCCTCACAGTCCCACCCTCAAGGATTTCCCTGCTCCCATCCCTCCTGCTGAAGCCTGGCAGCCCAAAACCTTTGTCTCAGCAAAGATGCTGAGGGGATTCCAACACAGTCTCTCGTAGCAGGCTGCTCTCCTTCTCCCAAATGCCTTGGGAGGCCACGCACATTCCATGGAGCCAAGCAGCCAACAGCAACCTCAGGCAAGATTTTCTGTGGCTTGAAAACATTTGCTGGAAGCACCAGGGCACAGGAGGTGTAGAGGAGGCTGCCATGTGTTGGACACTTCGGTCTGTTCTTGGGCCATCACAGTAGCTTCTGAGCTTGGCAAAGTTCAGACCCTTTCCAGCTTCAAACAGTCTTGGCAAAAGCCATGTCTGCCACTTGGGAGATTGCTGTGGACTGGAAGAAAGAGGCAGTTAATGTAATTCTGCTCCTTAACCTCCTGTGACAAGGCTTGGAGAGAAGGAAGGGAGAAAAAAAGGTGTAGTGAGAAGAGGAGGAGGAGGTGGGAAATATCTCAGCACTTTAATGAAGACTTTTCAAAATGTCTCGCACCTTGTCCCTGAACTCAGATCTCTTCCAGAAGTGAACACCAAGAAATGTGGTGCTGTTTTTGAGGCAGCCAGGGTGATAATGCAAGACACCTACACTGGTACCTTTTGGTCGATCTGGGCTTTCCCTTCTCTTGTTGAAGTTCAAAAAAGCATGGTTCAAAAGGTGTGAATTTGCTCTTCAGACCATGGGAAAGAAGTTCCTTCCCTTGAAGGAGGAATTTTGCGACAAAATTAACGCTCTTCTTCTGTGAGGCTGTTAGAAACTGACTACAGAGAATAATATTTAAAGCACTTTGGCTAGAAGATATTGCAGCCCTTTTTGTCTTGCAACACACTGGAATACCTGAAATTATCCTTCAGCTATAGGAGCCTTCCCAAGATCTATTAACAACGTCCTGGGATAAACCCGTGGAAAGGACACCACATCCCAAGGTGAGGGGTGCTGAGATATCCCCTTCTTCTCTGTGCCAGAGCTCTGTGCCCACCTTTTCCACTGGCGCCCACCCCCCAGGACAGGGCTACAGGTCCCCCGGAAAATCCACAGGGAATCGTCTCCCTCTTACGGTGCGATCCCGTACTACACTCGGGAGCCTCTCCCGCTGCCCGGGGTTTGCTGGAGCGGCAACAAAACCGCAGCGAGAGCGATCCCGCGTGGGGGTGGGCTGGGGATGGAAGAGGGGATGGCTGCTGGGGGGACAGCGAGGGCAGGGAGGTGACGGTGAGGGAAATGGGAGGAGGTGATCGCCCGCGGCTGCCGAGGGCTGGAACCAGCCGTGCAGAGCTCCCAGACGGGCCTTCCCACGCCAAATCTAAAAATATTCCTTTGCCCCGAGGGCTGTGGCTGTGCTGGGGCATGAGGTGAGGGAGAGCACAGGTGAGGGAGGGCACAGCTGAGGGAGGGCACGGGTGAGGGAGGGCACAGGTGAGGGAGGGCACAGGTGTGCTTGCCCATGGGCAGGTGAGCGCTCACCTGGCAGCGCTCAGTGCTAAGGCTGGAGGCATCGCCGTCACCAGCCCGCCTAAACTCTCCCGAATTCCGGGTATTCCTTGCCTGGCAGAGCTGGCAAGGCTCCCTCTGCAGCAGGGGCTGTGGCCGGGAGCAGGGAGGGCAGGAGAAGGAGGCCCTGTGCGAGTTCAGGTGACTGTGCTGTTTGCAGGGCTCAGGGCAACTGAGGAGAACTCACCTCATGATGAATATTCAGAGAGAAAATCCAACCTAGGTTAACAAGAATTTACAGTGAAACTGGTTACATTAATTTAAAATCCAGGCTGTCTCATTTGCTCTTCTCACTCTATGATTTTCATAGACCTCTCCAGGTCTGACTGATTACCTTTGAGACAGACTATCTGTGTCCAGTTGACAAAAACAGCACCCAAAAATGTAGTTCAAGCACGGTGCTCAGCAGCAGTCCAGGGGCAGGTGCCACACAGGGGTGCCAGGACCTCACAGTGTGGGGCACACCCTCCCATGTGGGGCACAGCCTCCTCACAGCCCCTGGCAGAGACACTGACCCTCCACACAGCTCCTCTCTGCTTCCCACATCCCAGCTGCATCTCCCACAGCCCAGCCAATCTGACCCTTATGAAATGCACTTAGCAGCCAGGTGCTCACCCTTTGAGACAGACCTGAGAGGTATCCAGGGGTTGCTGGCTGGGGCTGGAGTTCACAGGCTGCTCCTAGGCCCAGTCCTTGTCTGCCTATTTTGCCCCTGGATTAAATAATCTTGATGCACTGCACAGGAGCTAAGGGAAGAAGCTGAACACAGTTGAGCCTGGGTTTATATTTTAGCTTTGCTCATCCCTTCACAATCCTGAGGAGTGGCCAAGTGCTTAAGTTCTGTTCATTTTGTTGGGTACATTCTTAACAGTGTGAAGGCTCCTTGCTCAACAAATCAGCAACAAAGCTAATGAAACTCAAGGTGAATTCCAATAGACATGGAATACACTTCTATTTACCAGTTTTCCCACTTTTTGCAAAAAATGAAAGCTGCAGTTCTCATGTAATGGCATGAATTTACCGACTAACGATAGCAGCCTAGCTTCTAACTTCCCATTAACACAAAGAGTGGGTGGGAAAGAACTGACTTCCAAACTGCCCAGGTTCCTTCCTTCTAGTTCTGCCAGCAGACACCACACATGGGCAGTGCTGCTGCCAGTCATGTTGCTCTCTAGGTGAAATCCCTGGACCTGTTGATCCCCACAAAACCAAGGCAGAAAGGAGGAGATAGAAGTCTGTAAATCCTGCATCTTCATTTCCAAGGATTTCTCCAGGCTCCCAGTCCTGCTCAGTAGAAGATCAGCATTCACGACAGTATGTGTCCTGCAGGAGAATGATCCCTTGCAACCTACAGTTCCCTGCCTGCCCTTCACGTGGAGTTAAAACAGGACCTCTCATTAGCCTCTTGTCTATTTTGGCTTAACAGGGTACATCTCTAATCACACTGAAACCTATAGGGAAAAAGAGAAGAAAAATCTGAATGTTTATTTGCTATTCTGGAGTAACAGTCTCTGGGTAATGCTACAGATAAAATGGGTGAAAATAAAACAGAAAATATGGAATTTAATGGATAGTCATGGCACAGCAAGCAGAGGTAGACACATTCTATTGAAGTTGTAATTCAGCAGGGAAATTGGGGGTGGGGGACAGAGACGAGCAAGAAGGGGAGGGTAGGAGAGGCAGTGATGGAGAGGGAAGAAAAATATCAGTAAAGAGATTTGCGAAAATCACCAAGTATTTTGTTCACAGCCAATGTCCTACACATGCTCCCAGTGCCCAGCTGCATGGGAGGTCCCTGTCACACCTGGAGGGAGCGTCTGGATTATTAAGATTTCTTTGTGTGACCAGCTCCTCCCAAGTGAGCTTCTAAGGAGCTGCAGTGGGGGAAGCTGCATGCAGCAGGCTGGGGGCTGCCAGTGGCAAGCTAACCTCTGCCAGCGCCGGCTGCCTCAGGCTGTGGTGGCAGCCACGTGCCATTGCTCCCAGCCACTGGCCAGGTGACATTTCATTTGTGTAAATTACACCTATTACAACTGAATGAGCAGCTGGATGTTCATAGAGTCACAAGTGGGAAGGCTGAGGGGTCATTGCCATCAGCTGCCCAACCTCCCGTAAAACTGGCCATAAAACCACAGCTGGGAGCTCCAGCATCCAGCCCAGCAATTCATGCCCAAGGAGGAGTGAATCTGTGAGAAAGACACTCTGTCTTCATTAAAATCCTGATGTGTGCCATAAATCCCGGCTGAGAGCTCCTAAGGGCTGATTCTGCACACAGAATTCATATTATTCCAGCTTTGGGTTTTCTCCTGCCCACAGGGTTCCTTACCTGCATTATTTCCAGAGCTCCTCTTCAAAAACCAAACCTCATATTTCATTGTACCGGTGTTTGACAGCCTTGGAGACCAATGCTGGTTTTGGGCTAGATTCACACATAGCCCTGAGCAAACAAGGGGCATGGGATCACCCACCCAAAGTATTCAGGACACATCCAATATATTTTACACAAGTGATTTGCTGAGCCCTCAGCTAAAAGGGCCCAGCAGGTGCTCGTGCCCCCAGAAAGGGCACACAGGGAAAAGCAAGAGGCTGAGCTGGGAGGACTGACCCAGGGCTGACTGAGGAGAAGACTGGTGGCAGTGTGACAAGCCTCACTGGGGACTGAAAGAAGCCAAAAGAAAAAGAGTCCCCAGGGCACGGGAGAGCAGGGCAGAGAGGGGAACAGGGAGTTTCTCAGCCTTCACACCAGGCAGAGCCTGACCTCCATTCCCATGGCAACCCCAGCTGGCTGCGTGCACGGAGGCAGATGAAGGCAGTGATTCCCAGCAAAGCCATCTCAGACCCTCGGCACGCACGAGGCAGCCGCCTTCGGGTTGCTGGGGGAACCATAACTTTTTAATCACACTGCATTAAGGGTTTTATTACTCTGCATATTTATAAGGGTTGGTTTATTCAGATCCAGAGAGAGAGAGAGAGAGAGAGAGAGAGATTTGCTATTTTTACTGTGTCTTTCAGATTACCCCAGACTTTTGCCTGTGTGGATGCTGGTGCAGGTGACCAGGGTACCACCGTTGAGGGCAGATGGGATGCAAAATAGTTACAGTGTGTGCAAGCAACACAGCAAACAGAGATGCTAAACAGAGAACTGCAAAGTATGTGAAGGAGGGAGATCACCGAGGTGGTAGAACAGTGCCTAATATAATACATCATATTTATGTGGCTTTTGAGTGAAAACACAACTGGGATAAATTTTAGCAGGGTGTTTTATATAAATGGCAAGCATATGAACAACCAAAAAGAATGACAATCAAAGGGGAAAAAAAGAGAAAAAGCTCAATTAGCTACTTTATGGAAAGACTGAGGAACAAATGCAACCCAGAAGAGTTTTTCTGCTCTCCAGGGCCTTTGCACATCTCTGTTTTTCCCACTCCTGGCCTGTACAGCTAACTCAAAAACCTATTTGGAAAGCTTTTAGAAAAAAATCAACATTAGTCTTTGTTTGAACTAGCTGGAAAAAATGACCTTTCCTAAACATTTGGAAAGGCACAAGAGTGACTGACCTACAGAAACCCTTGGATGTTGTCCTGGACTCAAGGCTCAGACAGACTTGTTTCCTCAGACATAGCTGAAGTGCTTTAACACGTCCCTCCAAACTTTCACCCACAGACTTGAGTACATTTAGGCTTCCTGCTGAGCCTCTTGGCCCATTGGACTGGCTGGAACGGGCAGTGTGGGATGCCAGGCCAGGCATCTCCTTTGGCCCTGGCAAGGAGCAAGGGAGGTGCTGTGAGGCCGCTCGCAGCCCACGCAGGGTGAGGGGCTTGGCTGCCCCTGCCAAACCTTACAAACAGACGAGCTCATGCCCAGCAAAGTCTCTTCTGAAAGTAGAAGGAAAACCAAAATCTGTCAGCTTTGTTACACATGCTTTGGAAAATCCCTTCCAGCGCTCCAGTCATCCCAAGCTCCATCCCAGACAAGCTGGGCAGCTGGCCGTGCCTCAGCTGGCTGCTGCCAGCCCCATCTGTGGCAATGATGTGTCAGGATAGAAACAAGACCTGCAGCTCCTTTCCTGCACTGTCTTCTGGGTCTTTGAAGAGGACTGTGGGCACCAGAAACACCAGAGATTCTGCAAGGGGTAAGAGCTGGTTTGTTTATTCCAATGTAATAATTATTGGGAAGAGAAGTCAAAAACAGGAGCTAGTAGCATGTGTACCATGGTGGGTTGCACAGATTGGGGTGCTCCCACTGCTCATGTTTGTCCTTTCCTCCATCTGCTCTCCTTTCTCTCTCTGCCAACTATTCTACTGCTCCCTAGGTCTTCCCACTCCCTTCAGCAATGCCCAAGCTCTTGGTGGTACCTGCACCAGGAGCTGTGGTAGCAGCAGCCAGTGCTCCAAGGGGTTCTGGCACCTTTGCTCTCTCATCTCCTCCTCTAACCCTGCCTGACACTTACATTGCTCCAAGGATGATGATTTTCAAATTTTTGAAGGATTTTGGCTTTGACTGTCAGGCAATGGCCAGGCAAAGGCATCCCATATCAAAAGGCTCCAGCTGTGCTGGGCGAGTGGCCACATGGCAGGACTGAGGGGGCTGAGCAGAGCACATTTGCCAGGCTGCAGCCACAGAGCGACCTTCACGTGGTGGCTCAGGGACAGCTGCCCCTACTGTGTGCTTGTCACAGAGGAGCAGCCACCCTTGGTCAGACCAAATGTCCATCTGACCCCACAGCTTGTCCCTGCCAGCCACAGATGCCACGGGAGGAGGGTGAGGACAGGGTGAGCCCACTGTAGCACCTTTCCAACCTCTTCTGCCCACCCATGGGGATCCAAGGGACCTCCTGGGCTGGAGTAAGTGTCTCTGTAGGCAATAGAGTTTGAATTATCTTTCTTCTGTGACTTTTTCCTGCCGTGTTTTGAAGCTGTGGCTGGCACTGACAGGCTCCCATGGCAGAGCCCCACTGTGTAATGACATGCAGTGTGAAAGCACCTCTCTGCTTTGAAGCTGCTGCCTCCTGCTTTTGCTCCATGTCTCCAAGGTGTTGGCTGCAAAAAGGCAGTGAATGGCCATGGCCTATTTGCTGTCCCCAGGCCTCTTCTATCACCTTTCTGGCTGAAAACCACTCCCTTTTCCCTGCTATTGCAACTGCTCTACACCTTCAGCTAGGAACCAGCTGTCTGGGGTGGGCTGCTGCGCTTGGCTGTGGGGCAGAGGCTGAGAGCCCATCCCTGGCCCAGGCTGGCACCTGCAGCTGCATACAGCCAGCCACCAGTGCTGGGCGTCCCCACAGCCGTGCTGGCCACAGTGCTGGGCCAGGGACAACGCTCACACCTCACCCAAAGCCCTTTGTGCAGTCACTGTCAACGCCTTTATTTTTCAGTGCCCCTTTCTTCTCCATACAGCCTGTAACTTAGAAGCACGCACAGTATTTTTAGACCTAACTTAGAAGTGCTTCAGGTCTGCAACTGTGTGACTCAGCTGCCAGTGCTGTTTACTTTAGTTTTACAATCAAACTGGGCAATTACAGCCCTGAACAGCTTTTAGAGACCGCATTTTCTTGTCATGCTGTCAGAGCCTGCACACAGCGCTGTCTGTAAAGCACTTTGCACACCCAGGTACGTGTCTGAAGGTTTTCTAAAGCAGGTGGAGAATAAAGCCCTGGGCTGTCACACCTCTTTCCTCTGTCTGCTTGTAAATCCACCTCCCTGTGCCCTTCGTAACAGTGCCTCACTGCCAGAGGATCCGGCACGCTCTGCTGGGGATGCTCCCCAAGATGACAGCTCGTGAAGGATTGCTGCAGGATTTGGGTCACGGCCGGAGCGCAAGGTGGCATTTTTTCCCTAATGAAAGTCTCTCTCACAGCTTTTTCCTTTCAGAGGAAGAAATCTTTGCGGCTCACATAGCCATTTGTACTGGTTTAATGATGCTCAAGACATTTATCCTGGGGGAGAGTTCTGCCTGAGCTCCCTGTTTACTTCAAACCCACTTATTTATAACAACCTTTCCTCCAGTTCTTGCATCCTTCACCTGCATGAACATCTCCTCTAGATCATCTTTATTGAATGCAGTTAAGTGTAGCTCATGGGGTTATTGAATTACAGGCATGGACTTAGCAAAATGAGATAAATCACTCACATATCAGCCTCTCTCTATTAAACACATCTCACCCGGAGGCATTTTTCCATAAAACAGTAACTATATATCAAGCATTTGAATATTTGAAGTAGCTAAGGCTGGTTTCTCCCAGCAAGAAGGCACACAATGGGAATGTAGCAGCCCTCTCTGAAGGATGTTTTACTGCCTAAAATATTTATTAGAAATAGCACTCTCTGTGTGAGGCTTGATCAGTTAAGAGCCTGAGAGCTGCATTTTCTCTGATTTGTATCAGATTCTCTTCCATGCAATGTGGCACTAAGTGGAGGTGAGTGCTGGCTACCACCCAGCCCTGACACCCACCTCTGCCAGCCCCTGGCACAGAAGGGACAGTGCTCTCCCTGGGCTCGCTCCCCAGTGGGCCCCTGCCAGGCACCAGAGTGAGGGGAGCTTGATTTGGGCAGGAGCAGCACTAGGAAATGTTGATGCCATCTGGGAATGCACAGGGAACTCAGCTGCAGGCTCAGCCCCCAGCAAGGGGGGGAGCAGCAGGTCCTGGTACTGCCCAGACCCAAACCACATCACTGCCTGCTTGCCCTGCAGCACCCTTGCATTCATGTCCCTCCAAAGCATCTCCAGAATACTGGTTTGCTTTTCTCTCCAGGTAGTTTTCATCCTGGCACACCTTTTACTTCTCTTACCGTGGCCTCAGCTTTGGTGTTTTCAGAGTCCATGACATATGCACGCATAACCTTCCCTGCTCTGTGGTTTGACGTGTCTTGGGTTTTGGGGGCATTTCCCATGTTCTGCATCATTGCTCCTTATGCACAAGATTTTGTTCTGACTAGCTCTTGGATATTAATATTTCATAAATAATTAGCATAATCAATATTTTTATTCCTGGCATTTTTAAGAATAACACAAGGAATATTAAGGATCAGCAAAGGTGTACTTGTAACCTCATGGAGCAAAAACTACCCTGTTTAAATACTACTGTTGAAGGTGCCACTCTCAACGAAAGTAATTTTTACAATCCATTGATTAGTCTTCCAGCCAGTGAAAATGGTTTTCAGTGTGGATGTTTAACCCTTTTCTCTGGAAATGCCTTTAATTCAGGAATAAACTGCAGATTCAGTAACAGTGATGACATCTCTATATTCCAGTGTCCTCTGGGGACACTCTGCCCCATTTTGCAACATTCTGTAAAAAACTGCAGTGGAAACAAAAGCTGCCCCCACCCCTTCTGCTTCCTGTGGCCCTGCACCCTTCAGGAGCCCCCTGAAAGGCGCTGAACCCCAGGAGCAGCACTTGTGGCTGCAGAACACCTGGGCTCTGCACAATGGGATCAGTCACTGCCCCTGGGTGTGTGTGCAAAATGTGCTGGAACCAAACCAGAGGGCAAAACTCCTTTTCCATGGCCCTTTGTTCAAACTGCAGCTTTGTTATGCCCACTTCGTCCTCCAAATGCAGATTCCTCATTCCTTTGAGGTATGTGCATGTTGCTGGTTTATGGACACTGCATGGTGCAGCATAGGTTACCCCATTAAAACACAAACCTCTGGGATACCATTCCTTCTTGCTCACAGTGAACTTGATTACTTGATTTTACTCTCAATTTCAAAAAACTCCCAACAGATAAAAAAGTATGTCAGACAAGTTTTCATGATAATGTTTTATATTGATCCATTTTCCCTGCTTTTTTTCCTGGTGGAAGCTAAACTCATTCTTCTCCCACTGTGTAATATTTTAACCAAAATGATCCATCTCCTGTAAACACGACCCAGCTTGGTTCATTTGAGCAGCGGTTTGGCACCTGTGTCCCCAGCTGTGACTGTGCCTCACTGTTCACACACTTGGGCTGCTGCACTCATTGCTATTTCGTGGGCAAGGGCACAGCAATAAATCCGTGGGGGGCTGGAAACAGCATTGCAGATCCCGGCAGACACTGCAAGCACTGTGAGGAGCCAGGTGCTGTGTAAGGCAGCTGCAGGACATGAGCTGGTCTCCTCCTTCAGCCCATCTCATCTGCCTTCGAGTGCCCATACACTGCAACTTTTCAGTGGGACTAAAGGAGGTTTTCCAGCAGACTGTCCCTTCTGACAGGCTCCCCACAGCACCCTGAGCCATCGCTGAGCAGGGTCTGGCTGAGCCCCAGGGCACCAGACCAGCCAACCTGAGTGACCAGCACCTCACTGCCTGCAGCCATCACCTTCCCTCCTCCCCTGACCTGCACAGCACTGCCTGAGCCTCCTTTCTTCTCCTCCTCCCAGGGAGCTGGAGAAGCAAATGACAGCCTCACCTCTTCACCCAGGGAGCAGGGCTGGGCAAGATCTGACCAAACAGCTGCTGATCAGCCCCAGGCATCCTCGGCCCATCACTCAGGAGGCACAGGCTGCTCTGTGTCAGAACACCCTGCAGGGCTCTCCCAGCAAGGCCTCCAAAGACACAGGGCATTTCCAAACCAGCTGGTTTGGTCTGGTGTGCAAGTAAATTGTGCAGCTGTATTACATACCTGCATGACTGGTGGGAGTGGAATACATTCTAGGAGTTTATAGAGGGATTTCCTGGGCTGAGACATCACATACTCCTTTCACCTTCTCTTGATCTGAAAGCAAGGTGGGGCAGAGAGCCAGAGCAAAGCCTGAAGGACATCGGGAGTGCCCGAGCTGTGTATGAGCTGTCTGCATTGAGCTGAGCACACCTCAAAGCAAAGCGCCCCTCCCACAGGGATCCTTGCTGGCACCCAAATGCAGGATTTATCCCAAAGAATCTTTCTCCACAGTTTGCTGAGTATCTCCATATTCTGATCTACAGGAGCACGTGGCTGAGGCAGGTGTGAAGAATGCTGAACAATACATCCTACTGTCTCCCCTGCCCAGGTAAGGGCACAAACTCACTAAGGTGGAGCTTGGCAAAGTGTACTTGAGAAACACTATAAACAGAATTCTGATTTTAAAAGGTGATCAATAAGAGCAGCTCTTAGCACACCTGGCCAGCACCTTGTGGGAAGACCAGCCAAATACTAAAGGCAACCCTGCATAAACCAGTGTAAGACATGGTCTGATTTTGGCACAGTGGGTCAGAGAAGGAATGAGGTCCGATGAAAGACAGGTGCTCTTTACACCTCAGGGCAAGACAATACCTCTGGGCCTTCCCAGTGTAACCACGGGCCTTCCAAAAGCATCTGCTCAAGGGCTTTTCACCTGTCTCAGCACTCCTGTAAGCACTGTCCATACACAAACCCTTACCTCACCTCCCTCCCTCGCCGCCCCTGCATTCCCTATGTGCCTAATGGGGTGTCAGAGGCGGCTGCTCTTCACACACCGTGGGTGACACATTGTACAAATTCACAGCTCCCACAAACATCAAACAAAGGCTTGTTTCAAGGGTATGGCAGCTTTCCCACACCCCCGGCTGAGCAAACGGAAACGCTTCCCAAAAGCACATGCCGTCAAGGCTGTCCTTGGTGGCTCTGTGGGCTCAAGGCTACATGCCAAGATGCGCTGAGCAGCTTAAATAACAACCACTCTAACTAGCCCTTCCACCACCTCCCTGGCTCAGGGCATTACCCAGTCCACCTATGTAGGACCAGAAATATGAAGGGATAGCTGAATTCAGGGATAATTAAACTCTCAGAGAGCCAAGGAAAGGCACCCTAATTCTGGCAGGCTGAAAAGCGCTTTTCAACATCTTGTGACGTGCAAGCTTTCAGAGCAGTGATGGAGCTCATCCAGATTCCCATCCTGGGCTGGAGCGCATCACCCCAGGGCAATGGCTTCATTAACATCAGTGCCAGTGCCCAGCTCTCCAGCACAGGATCCCTGCTAGTACAGACAGTCCTCTGGAGACAGCTCCTGCCATCACTGAAGCCAAGCACCAAGAAAAAGGCTGCCTGAAATCCTTGAGGAGAGGAACTTATCACAAGAGACCAGGTAGAAACAGCAGCAGCTTTGTTTCTGTTTTGCTTTCAAAGAGCAAGCACCTTTTTCTCTATCCTACTGCTGGAGTAGTTTGTACATCCCATCATTCAGATGTCTGACAAATAATCTCACAGACTGTTCTTTATCCACAGCTGTGACAAGCAAATTACACTGATTTAGGCTCATCTACCTTGGTCTCCAGGGACGCTAGATATTAAACTGTCTCAGAACTGGCAGCCTGAGCAGTCACCACTGAAGGAAGACACTGGGATGGTTGCCCTACTCAACAAAAAAATGCTGCTCTGTTCAGGGGAGGAACTACAATAGGGTGTAGGGAGCACCACATTACTCACTCCTTCTGCAGAAATAAGGCTCATCCTAACCATGGCAACAATATAATGGCATGTCTGCAACTTCACCACTGCCTCCAAGAACTTCTCTATGTCTTTCCTTCCAAATACACAGCAAGTCCTATGAGATCCTGCAGGCTCCATTACCCACTTAGTGGCAGCCAAACTGCCTAACCATGCCCATAAAAGGATCAACAGGCACCACACATGAAAGGCAGAGACCACAGCTGGCCTTTCAGTGAAGCCAGAAAAGGGTTTGCCCAGCAGTGGCTTCAGAATGAAGGAATCATAGAATATCCTAAATTGGAAGGGACTCACAAGGATCATCAAAGTCCAACTCCTAGCCCTGTACAGGACAACTCCAAAAATCACAGCACATGACTGAGAGAATTATCTAAAGGCTTGAACTCTGGCAGGCTTGGTGCCATGGCCATTTCTCTGGGAAACCTGTTCTACTGTCCAGCCACCCTCTGGGTGAAGAACCTTTTCCTAATATCCAACCTAAACCTCCCCT
>JANRMJ010159740.1:9467-33430 GCA_025584955.1 Alethe diademata
AAGAGGAGGCACTTTTGTCAGGGTGTGAAAAGGAAAAGAAACTTCCCAACATATGTTTGTATATATGTATGTATATGTGTACCTGTCTACATGTACATAATAGATGCATATGGAATATATAAATACATTAAAAATACACATGGTGAGCACATATATGGACTGTTACGTACAGCAGTTTTCATTTTGGAGCCAAATAGTAATTTAATGCAGTCAAAATTAGAGGCAAAATCTTCAACAAGTCAGTTGTTTGCTGACTATGAATAATGTGCCTCACCAGGTAATTTATGGGCAAATCATAGAAGAAAGTGTTGCTCAGACACCAAGGGGGGGGAAGATTTTGAGCATGTCCAAGATTTTGTACAGATTTTTTCTGTGAATGAGAGATTAGCACATTCTGATTTCATCTCTGTGTTCTTATGTGTTTGGATTCAAATAAGATTAGGCAGTGAAGAGGAATGCAAATTATAGCAATAGCTGTATCTTTTCTTATATCTTATGAGTAAATGTTTAGAGCAGCCAAGGCAGGATATGAGAGTATGTAGACAACAACTCTGGTTGCGTGAAAAATCACTGGATCTTGTAAGCTTACGCTCTTGTGAACTGTTACACAAGCAAGAAAAAAATCACAGGCTTTTCTGTATTAATAGATAATATGGGGTAATGCCTTGCCTTGCCTTGTTGTGCATCCTTTTTATGTCCCAAACTAGGACACCGTTGTGCTCCCTGACACTGTTTTAGCTTGGACACACCTATTTATCTCCCAAATGCTGCCTGACTGTGGTGCAGGAGAGGCCACCGAGGGCACAGGGGTGAGCAAAGGGTTTCCCCACACTGAAGCAAGCATTGCCATAGCACATCTTCAGAGCCAAAGAAGGGGCTGTGCCCGGTTTGCTCTGCTGGTGGAGATGCAGACAGAGGTTCTGTTTGGAAAACTAGCCACCAATTCTAGCCACAACCCTCAGGTTCCCTCAACAGACTCAAATCTGAGTCTGGTATGCCGCAGTTTTGGCTGAATTGGGAAGCTGTGTAACACCTCTCCATGGTCCTGGTGTGATCCACAGCCTGTGTGAGTCTGCAGAGTCTCGTGGCATGTAGCTGTTCTTGGATCAAGTGGTTTTGGACAATGCTACATTTGCACCCACAAGAATGAGAATTCTCACTTAGGAAATTATTTTGCAAAGTACAGAAAATTATAACACACAGAAAATCGATGGAACAGTAGAACAGTTCTCAGTGTTATTTATGACACTTTAAAAAGTATCATACAGAGGAAGGCAAGGCTACAGGCTGGATACTAGGTTTATTTTCTAAACCCTATGATGGTTGGATGTTCTCAATAAATTGCTAAGAAAGTTTAGTATTTCAGGTGGCCTCTTCCTAAACAGTAAATTCACAGAAAAAGGGAAAATAAAAGAAAAAAAGACGTTTTGTGATCTTTATTTTGCCTCCTGCAAATTTTAGGAATTTCCTTTTTGTCCATTAATAATGTCAAAACATTAAAGAAAAGCAAGATACTAGACTAACATCCATGAAATATGAACTGACAAAAAATGATAAGACATTTTCTTCTTGACTGGTAGTTTGGATTTTCATTTCAATAATCTATTCTGCAGTACAAAGGCTAACATCTCAGTTTTCATCTCCTTTAAAATGAAATGTTCCCTGCTCATATTTTTGAACTCATCACATGGAACATGGATGCATGGAAGGAGCAAAAATTTTTCCATTTAAAAAAACCCAAACCACACGTGGATGGCATAGAAAATTTCTAGAGCTTCAGGTTTAAAATTTAAAATAAGAAGTCCAGATAATATGGCATGATTTTGTATGGTAAAAAATTGCATTTTTCTGTACAGTAATTTACAACTGATTTTTTTTTTTTTCCTGTATTAGAATGTATTTTCTCCATACTGTGATTTTGGTAGGAAAAACAGACAGTGAGTAAAAAATTATAGTGGCTGGGAAGAATGCAGGCTGAAACTGAGCAAACATGGATAAATGTGTTTAAATAACACTAATTTCATCACAGTCAGCTTCCTTTACAATCAGAACAGAAGTCTAGGCTTATTTTTCCCAAGAAGCAGATCATAGTAACATCCTTGTAGAGCACTTAGATGAAACAGTCTCATCTTGCAGTGTGTAATGTGGGGAAAAAAAAACAAAAACAACAACAACCAAAAATCTCCCAAAAGCTTTTAAAGTCTGTTCACCTCCTCTTTTACAAACAGTTCCCCAAGTATTGGCTGCAGTGCCACCCGCTCACTGTGGAGGTGTCTGTGGCCATCCTGCACCAGGAGCCAATCGCCACATATAAAACGTGGGGCAAGCAGCTGCAGGTCTCGCTAACTTCAGCAGACGCAGCAGGTGTTCGACACTTCTGAAAAACACTGTTGAACACCTCTGTTTACACCCAAGACAGCAATAAAGGAAGGAAAGGATCCACCACATTTGTTATCCAGACTCACATTATCCACCAGACTATGCTTCTCTCCTTTTTGAGGCTTTGCCTCAGTTTGAATAGAGTAATGTAGTTTTTCTTAGAATTTTAGACCTTGAAGCTTCCTTCCTACTTGTGGAAGAACGTTTAATCTGGGTCCAATCTCTACTGAAACAAAGAAGACTTCAAATAAGCAAGCTGGTCAACAAACCCATATATTTGGGTTTTTTTTGAGGTCAGTGTACTGAAGAATGCAGATGCACAGCCACTTAGAATTCCCAGACAGATAGAAGGCAATAAGGGTACGAGGTCCAATTTTTAGTCCAGCCCTGTAAGAGGGAGCCCAAAGGCCTTAGTATAATCAATGAAAATAATGTGTAAATTGGATGTCTAATCTTTGGTCAAGCAAACCTATGGCTAGCACAAAAGAAAATGTTAATTTGTAGTGAGAGCAGAAATAGTCTAGTTCTAATGCTGTTTAAAAATCTACATTTAAAACTTTTAATGTTCTTAAGGGCACAGCTCCAAAACATCCAGGCTGGACCCTGCTCATGGAGAAGAAACAGTCGTGTGGGTATCACTGATTTCTTCAGGGCTTTGCATAGTGAACAAGCATCTCTCTGGTGTTGGACTTATCTATTTGCTTTACATCCTCAAATGTAAGTATTTGATCCTCCAAATAGTGTCAGTCTCCGTCGACTGACAAGTGACATCAGCTCCGCAATTCATTTAAAACATCTGATCTCCAAGCAACTGGCTTCCCAGATGAAAAGCCCTACGTGTGGAATTTACACCTACCCACCTTTCAAGTAGAGAGTTTATTACCTAGTGGTTTTCAGCTGATATTTAGGAATGTCTTTTTAATACCCCTGTTAACAGAAGTTGAAAGGAGGTTCGACTATGTGGTTGGTCTTTAATGTCCACTGACTACTTCAGGCAGAATGAAGAGGCAAAGCTGGGGAAGAAAAAAAGCCTAATAAGATTTTACTCAGAAATTAGAAGTAACAAATATCATCAAAATAATAGAAGCTATTTCTGCTGGAAAACTCTCATAGCTCTTAGTGCAGCTAATTATGTCAGCCTTCATATTTAATTTTAAAAACTGTTGTGTGCTTTAATGGAGTGGATATATCTCAGTTTTTCATGGGAGAGGTGGAGGGTTACCTGTTGCAAGCATTTCAAGATCAACAAAACCTCCTTTCCTACCCAAAAGCACACTTTCAAATTTAATAAATTGTGAAGTACAATGTATTTTGTCCCCAAGTGTTCCTTTTACTGTCCCACGAGTAGTGAGATGATTGCCTTTGCCATGTGTAACAGTGGTTTCACAAGCGTTATTAAAAAACTGGGATAGGACCTAAGGGTTTGTACTCTTGCTTTCCTGCTATTAAAATGGGCTTTCATGCATTCAGAGGTCATTTTGCAACATGATGAATTTTCCAAAACTGGATAAATCTTACAAGAAATTCCAATAGCCAGGAGAATTGCATTAAAAGATCAGTTGAGACTGTTTGTAGTCGAGCTGCAGAGCTGAAGCTGGTGTTTGTAAAGGGAGCTATTTTTCAATTTCTGTGATTACATTTCAACTTAGGCTGTTCCTTTTTCTCCACTGAACTTCCTCTTCAGTATCTGCTCATTTCTTCCTCCCCCACATCCTAGCACTGATGTGCAGAATTGCAGTGTGCTGCTAACATAAACCATGTTTGATCTCTGTGCTAAATGATGTTATGCTCTGGGCACAGTCTCAGTTCAGTTTAATGATTATAAAATGGATCAATAGTCTGGATAAGAGACAACATACAAATGTTAGATTACAGATTTTATTTAGTACTTACATATTTCACATTCTGAAATAAAATGCTCTGTGTCTGTTTGAGCACCTTTCATTGCACGTGGTTAGCCCACGGGTTAGGGCCATTGATTTAAAACTGCAATCATAAATTTATTGGCAAGTTGCTAAATCTTAATTTTAATCACATTCAGTCCCACCAAAAAAAAAAACAAAAAAAACCACACACAAAAAAAAACCAGCTCTGTCCTTCAGGCTATTGATGAATCTGAATGGGATGTTAATTTGGAGATTTTTTTTTTTTGCATTTGCATTTGCTCAGAGCGCTTCCATGAATTTTGCCTGCCAAATTAAACTCAGTCTTACAATATGAGTCCCATGAATATCTTTGAGTAAAATTGTTCACATTTTTTTGTAGGTAATGCTGCATATGCAGAGGTTTTCAAATGGTATTAAAGTGTGGGTAATGGTTAATGTCTTGGAGAGCAGAGCTTCCATCAGAGGGACTGGAGAAAATTATCTGGGAGCAGCCTTGAGATGTGCAAAGAAAGCAAAGGCAAATTCCTGTGCTGGCTGAGATCACCTCACTCAGCAGCACAGGCTCAGGGAGGCAAGCCAGGAGGCAGCTTCATAGAAGACCTGGGAAGCCTGGTGGGTTGGAACACTGGAGCAAGGCCAGGGGAACGTCACCAAGCTGGCCTTGGACCAGGGAATGTGGTGTGTGGGCAGAGGGCCAGGGAGCTGGGGCTGCCTTACCCCTGCTGCAAGTGCAGCTACCTGGTGGGAGGTGAGAAAAAGAGCAACCAAGCTCTTTGCATACTGCAGGAAAGAGGCAACAAACACAATTTCTGAGTCTTAAAAGCCCTTGACCTTTCAGTGATGCATTATAGGTTTCCTGCTGTGATAGATGACACAGATATTTTCCTGCCTGATTATAGTTTTGGACAGTTGTGCAGAGGTCTGTGTTCTCTACCACTGAAAAGCCTTTTCTTTACCTCATGATAAACTTTTGTTTTCCACTCCTTCTCAATTTTTCTACTTCTAGTTTGTCCCATCTATCACTAAATATTATTCCTTTTACTCTTTTCTTTATAATTTTAAATTAATTTCATTTCTCTCTCTTTTTAAGATTTCATCTACTTGATTTTCTGTGTCTCACTCTTTTTGGTGCTTCTTGGTACAGACAGCAGAAAATTATGCCTTTTTTTGACATCTGCTCATATAAATCATACATCTCTCTTTATCTACTCAGTTGCATGGATAAACTTAACTTAGACGCATGAAACATTTAATCATCCACTTGAAACAGGTTTTTTAGGCAGTCCTAACGCAGCCTATCAAATAGTTATAGTGTTACAGTATATAGTTACAGATAAGGACTCAGTTAAGATTGTAAAATTGGGAAAAAAAAAAAAAAGCTTTAGGTCACTGCTGTTTAGGAAACTATTTTTTTGTTTCTATTTTTAAACACAGAGTAAAAAACTCCTGACAAGAATACTTAAGGATGGGCCAGTAAGTCAAACTTATGAATCTATCAGGTCAGACAAGGAGAAGGTAAAATGTGGACCTAGAAGGGAAAAAGAATTACCAATGAAACCCTTAGGTTGCCTGCATTCTGAGAGCCCATTTAGCTGTGTGCTGCTGTCCTCATCACTCTGGAGAGATGCAGACATCTGGTTTGCACCCTGCCTGAGTTCCTGCTTAGTTAATGGTAATTGGGTTGTGTAAAAGCAGTGCATGCATGAATAAGCAGGTAGATCTCACAACAGCAGGTATGCAAATCCAGCAGGCAGCTGGTCCTGGCTGCAGCTCCACTCGCTTAGGATGCAGTTTGCTGCAATCCAGGGAAAACAGTAAAGCATCGTCTGCAGAGGCAGCACAATCAGGTCACAATCAGGATGGGATATCAGGTCACCAGTGTACTATTCCCAGCCCTGCCACTGACCTGCATGATCACAAAGAGATCTTTTCCCTGTCTTCTGCTCTTGCTCCCCCAAATCTCCCCTCCTTGGATACAGGCTGTGTTGGGGAAGGATCATCTCTCTGCAGAGATCTCTATAGCGCCCACCACAGCAGTCGGCTTAACAGACTGTATAAAATGGAGATGGAAGTAGAAAGCAATTAAATGTATATTCTCCGGCTGATACCGCTTTAAGCCAGTTGAGAAATGGTTTTCTACAGTAAATACTGGCAAATGGGTTGTAGTAAAAATAAAAACAAAGGAAAAAAAAAAGAAAACGTTGATTTCCCTGACATTGACCTGCCCTGTCAGGCTGGGATGTTCATTCATCAGTGTCTCCCTCTTATCTGGTATCTGACATTCTGTGATGAGTTGAAAGCAAAGTAACACAGATGGATGGCGTTCTCTTTTGAAGAACAAAATGTATCAGGAGCTGAATTTTCAAGTACATTCAACGTGAAGTTAACTCTTAGATTGAAGGAGCATCTTTTAAAGGAGAGGGAAAAAAACGCAGGGACTCAGCAGGGTTATTGGGGTTTCCCTATTGATGTGCATCCAAAGTAAACTAACATTTACATAGTCCCTGCTAGTTTCAGTGTACTCCAGACAATGGCTAATCAGTACTCATTACACAGCTTTAAAAAGGCCAAGTATTCTGGGGTGGTGACCTGCATCCTCCCAAATAAAACCTAGAGCCTGAGGCTGTTTGGCCAGACACCTCCATCCTTGGAGCTTTCCTGGAGATCAGACTGGCTGTCCTCCTCCAGGGAACCCACCAAGCCTTATATTCTTTCAGAGGAAAAGCTCAATTTGTAGAAATATCTTTGCTAATGAAATAAGAAGGAATTTCATCAGGAAATTTTTAATTAGTGAACTCACACTACTTTAGGAATCGAATCTGAGATGAGAATGAAATGAGGCACTGGCTCACACACCTGGAATTCATCATTATAATCCAGCAGAGGAATCAGCTAGTTATGTGAAATTTTAAAAAGTCCTGAGGGATGGAATACTCTGTTTCAAGTACTCAGCTATGTTCCTACTGAATCCTTAGACTTCCTACTTATATTGGGGTCAGATAGTAAACACTAAGAACATCTTTTATATATGCTAGGGTTGTGTGTTAGATTATGCTCACATATGCTCATGATGCCAGGAACACCATGATTTTTTTTTTTCAGGTCTTCCTCTTCCAGCCCAAAGATAGCTCTCTTGCCCAGAGAGTTAATTTTTTGTTTTCTTTTCCTTTTTTTTTTTTTTGGCAAAGCAAAATTTTAAATAATATTTAATAAGTGGCTCCATGGCTGCCACAATCTTTTCTCACTTGGTGTCAAAGTTCTTCAGGTGTTCTGCAGCAAGAAATTCCTTTCAAAAATAGATTCAAACCTATAGAAGAAGCCAATCTTTATAGCTAGTGGGTCATCAGACTGTATTTTATAAAATTTTCCATGAGGACTCTCTCTAATTTAAAATAAACTCTAATGAAACAAGTCTCAACCTATTTTATTTCCAGTGTTGTATAAAGGCCGCTCAAATTCAGCAATAAAATATTTTCTGGATACAAATAGTTTAATTATTTTTTTTCTAGTATACATCTTCAGGGTGACTCAGAGCTACTTTTGCTCCTAGATCTTCCACCTGGTAAAACGTGCACTAGGTGTCTGGCAAGGGGAACAAGCACTGAGGGGAAAAGATCAAAGGCCTATAAATGTGTCAAACTTTCAAATGCAAATCACCTGCCATAACGCTGCTGAGAACAAATCCTTCATTATCACCATTCTGTGAAAGGCTTAAATTAGCCTGAATTAGCTAAAAAGAACAAGAAAAAGAAAGTCATCTATCTTCATGTGAGTTTTATTGCCTTTAGATTTATTTGGCTAATGGTTTGATAGCCCACTAATCCGAATATCTGCATAACAGATTCTTCAAATGATCCATAAATAATATATGTGATCACAGAATGTTGTTATTAAAGTAAGATCTGTGACAATAGATTAATAAAAGAGCACTTACAATAAGCCACTCCTTTTCATTGCCAAACTATGAGCTACTGTGATTGATATAATAGCAATTATCAACTGGCTTCTTAGCTTGAATCACATTTAGAGGAATTTTTTTATTGTGCACTTCTTAAATTGTATGTTCTCCAGATAGATGCTGTACCCATCTTTACTATTGGCTCCTATTCTGCAAACATAATTAATTTCCTGAGACATACTATGTCTTGGAGTTTTTTATAAATAGTGATGTAATAGAATATCTGATCAATTTGACTCAAATAGCAAGAGTTATAAACCCCCACAATTGCACTATACTTTATTTATAAGGGGAAATCCTAGCACTGTATATTGTTAAATGAAAACTGCAGAGAGGTTTTGTTAAGTAAACTTTATTTCGAACTTGAAAGAGGATAGACTGCTGTCAGAAAGCTCTTGGTTGGGTTGGACAAGGCAATGTCTGGGAGGAGCTGGCTGGGCACCCTGAGCTCCATAAGCTTCTTCAGAAGGTGTCCTCGGGTGGGTTTGGTGGAACTTCCCAAAACATCTGTATTGGTAACTTCTGTCTGCACCATGGACACTGTGTGTCTCACAGGCTCTTCTTTGGTCAGATTTTTAATATATTCCCTCTCTGAAACATTCATCCTGCCAAAATCACTTGCTTGGGATATATTCCAAGTTACACTACTAGTTAATCACAATATACAAACTCAGGTCTTTTCCTCAGGCACGAGTAACAAGGCTGTAAGATTTCCATACAAGAGGACTATACCAGATCATATGGATACCCACCTGGATAAGGACCCCCCAGTTTTGAAATCTCCCTGTTCGCTGTCATGTCAGAGCAGCTCCAAAACTTTGGCTTCTGTGGTGAGAGGGGTCTGGCCATTGGAAAACACCAACGATTGTTGATAGCAATTTTTTCTGAATCTGTAACTTAGGGGTTCCCAGCACAAACAGTTTGATTTTGTAGTAGAAAAAAGAAATCCCAAACTTAAATTGCTGGTATCTTCCAAATATACTATTACAAAGAGTGTTTTTGCAAGATAACACCACTATTATTGGAAGGAATATAATCTTGGTGGACTTGTACAGTTCTCTGCAAAAATTCAAACATTTTCAATGCGAGAGCCACATGCCCATTTTACATAGTTATTCTTCAGCTTATCAGTATGGGGAGGGGAATGTTCTCTCCATAAGGCCTCAGTGGTGAGCTGTTGATAACAGAACAAGCAAAGAATTAGTGGCCTTTTAAAAATTTTTATTAATATGCTAGGTTGTTATACAGAAATCAACAGATTATTACAGGATATTTTTCATCCCACTTTCCAAACCACCAACACCAGAGATTACAATGTGGAAGGTGATGGATTAGAAGGTTCTGGATGAAGGTTTCTTTGGTAAATACAAACTTGGCCTTTGAAGCTGAAAAAGCCACCACCAACCCCAAATAGAAAATGTCACTGTTCATCATGCTTGCTTTCATTATTATATCTCAGAACCCCTTATCTATAGGATTATTGTAGTGATTTCTTCTGGTATTGCTAAAAAGAATATTTTAAAAACAGAACAGCAGAATAACATATTCTATGAGGTTTTACTATTACCATGCTAAGAATCATAGCAGTCAGCAACTGACTGTAATAGTGGGGGGAAACAACAAAATGCCATCAACTGAAAACAATATTTCTTTAGAAATCATAAACAAAAATAATGAGGCTACAACTTTTCCCAAATATCTTTCTTGCAAATTCTAAGCAATCTGCAAGAAGAAAAGGGATTTTTAGAAAGGGAAACAAAGTGACATCCTCTTTGATGATGGCATTTCAGTAGATGCCAGAACAAAGGTGTATTTCTGCTTGGAGATGTATGAGCACAAACCCATCACCTTCCCTCTCACCTGGCTGATAGGAAGAACACCTACAAATCCCATACACCTCATGATAAATAATAAACATAGAGAACAAATCACTGCCTGAAACCATGCTGTAAAAGTTTGGTTTCCTTCAGGTTAAAAGGTCATAGAAAGGAATAGGTGTTGGGAGTAGATGTTGGGAAAGGGGTAGAAAGGAGTAGAAGTTGGGCTGTGCATGTTCACTAAAGTTGTTGTAGGAGCCATACACAGGAGGACAACAGTTTGGCTGAGTTGCTGATCTGCATGCCTTGGGCTTTCCCAGGAGGTAATACCAAATCTGGCAACACAAGTGCTTGGGAATTCAGGATTCGTATATGCCCTATGCCACTGTACTGTACTATTTCCTGTTCTTCTGTTACATTTCCTAAACTTCTCTGTAACATCAGAATCACCTTTCGCAGTTTTTTGATAACTCCAAGGCAAAGCCTTTACATCCTCATGTACCCCTCCTGCACCCTCCATATTCTTTGATGTGACTGCCAACCAAAGACAGCCCCCATCACAGCTTAGGGCAGCTGGCTGCCCAGCAGACTGTCAGCAGAACCACTGCTGATTTCTTTCCATCAGGAAGGCATGGCACTAATTAGCTGAAATCAGACTGTATTGCACATTTCTAACTGGCAGGTCTGATTTGGTAAAAGAAAAAAAAGAAAAGAAACCATTCAATAATAAAAAAACTAGCAATACATTTAGTCTGGAGATAAAGTCCTATGAAGCCCCTGTACATTAGGTATGCATGTGGCTGTCACTCTTAAAGCTCTTTGTTCCACTAAACTCCAGGTTTTGGGGATTCTGAGACTGAGTTTGGGGCTCTTTCCCACCCAGCTGTAGATCAAGCAGCGAATTTAACTCTCCAATACATAAGGTTCAAAGAAAATGTTTACAACACACTGCAGTGAGCCAAGAGAGAGAAAGGCTTAAAGGCTAAATCTGCTCTGGGATGTGGCATTCATGTTGGACTCAGTCTGAATTTGGCTCAAAGGGGGCCACAGATTTCATGGTTTTGAGGCAGATAAAACTTGGACTGTTTCTAGGGTTGGGCCTATCTCATCTGTCTGTTATGTGGTGCCACTGCCAGGGCAACACTGGGATCTTGGGATGGAGAACTAAGACAGCCTGGAATGGTTCATCTAGTTTGCCCATGAAATTATCCAAAACAGACCATACTCACAGTTCCTTCTACCACATGCCAAAGAATACCCAAAACTTACCACAGATCCAACCTTTGTGAAAAAAATTTGGTGAGACAACTAGCTGGGCTTCTAGTTTAGCTGCAGAGGTGCTCTAGCAGAGTAAATTGCATTTTTAAAATGAGATGTTAAAATAACAAATACAAATAACAAAAGATATTAAAATAAGAAATTATTATTAAAATAACAAATATAGAACTACTTCTACACTATGTTAGCATTTAAAATATTCCTGATTAACTTCTTTTCCTTAATTGATTTTTATTCAGGCAGCTAATGAAAATTAAATATCCATCAGGAATTTTAGTAGGGCAAGTAGTTTTTAATGAACAAGATTTTCAAAGGTCTGCCCCTTTCTCCAGTTGTGCTCAGCCTCTGAAGTGGCAAAACCTCTACAACTTGGTCAAGGGAAATTGGGGCAGGGGTAGAGACAAAGAACTTAAAGAACTTTTAAAGTTTCTTATGTGATTAATCTTAAATTAAATTCAGTACTGATATATTATAATGATGTACTATAATGCAGGATACATGAGCAGAACTGTGCAGAGTGGTTCTGTCACCCATCGTAATTTTGTTTTCTTGGAACAGTTAAAGTGTTTTGTTTCCTGAAGGAAAAAGCGCTAAATCTAGCACCAAGTTTATGGTTTCGTCAGTAGCACTTGGGTTTACAACAACTCCCAGTAATATTCTAACTGCAGTTTCCTTTTATCTGCTGCTATAATATGGCAGGGCCTGACACCTTTTTAGACATGAAAAGACTATCTTGTCTCAAGTAACAGCTGCCATTAGTCTCTTTCACCACTCCATTTCCAAGCATCTCCCTCGACACAAGAGCACAGAGCCAAGGCTGTGTAGATCCTCAGTTAAATAAATCCCTTCTCAGATTAGGAAATTTCTTGGTTAACTAGCAAAAGATTTATTGTGTTTGTTAGGCAGGTTCACAGGTAAGTATTTCAATAATCTTTACCAATGGAAAAATGACAATGGGATACAGAGATATTGAGAGGTGATGATCTTTTAAATTATATTTTTTTTCTATCTTTCTATGTATATATTCCATGTAAACAGCATTTATTTTCCTCTCTTGTTGATTGAGGACCTGAAATAGTGAGTTATAATCCTAAGGAATGCCAAGTAAATGCTTCCATTTGTCAAGCTATGCTAAACAAATGAGCTGCATTTAATGTTTAATACTGTTTATAAGTGGAAATAATATTTACATTGCTAAGACGGAACCTATGGCTCTGCTCTGTATCTCTGTGAGCATCACTCAAGCTAGAGGGATGCCAGCAATAGTAACAGATCAAGTAAAGCACTCGGGCTAGGACAGCAGCTGTGCAGAAAACCTTTCAGAAAAGGACTTTAAGAAGGATAAGCCCCTTATATGCCCCACCTCCATAGTAGCTACATTTTTATTACTTTGTATGAAGCACCCTGGTAGAGCCTATTGGACAGATCAGGACAGATGATAAATGAAAATCTATTCAGGCTCATGAGGTTGATGTATCAGTTGATTTATTCTTACAGGCAGTTTAACATAATACTGGAGAAACATTCCCTGTAGCAGAAAGTTACATCCCCTCAATTTATTTAAATATCATTCTCACAAGTGTGAGAGTTTGCAAAGCAGTTATCACAGTAAAAAGCTCCAAAGAAAAATCATCCCTAATATTTAGATTGAGTAAATTACATAAAGATGAGAAACCAAAAAAATTTAAAAACTGTAATTACCTTTCTGTAATGAATCACAAGTTTAATTCAAGCAACAGTCACCCCCACTGATAAATGTTTTTATTTACTGCAGCTACAGCCTAAATAGAGGGAGCAATCTACACAGTCGGTTTTTTTCCCCACATCTATTGCTGCTTCTAAACTAGTGGCAGAAGATTAGCACAAAATTTGGATGCATTACATATGAAAAAATTGAAATTTTTCTGTTTTTCATGCTTGAACTGTACTTGTGAAACTCAATTAATTATCAGGAAAAATCAGCAACATAATATTTTTTCCTCTGCAGTTCTTAATATCTTATATCTTGTTTTTGACTTTCATCATCCCCAAAATATGAACTTGTCGCAATTCTGACACAGTATTTTCATCTCTTTATCCATTAAAGCAGTCATCTCAAGAAGATTTAGAAAACAAAGAAAATTCCCTCCAAAAACTGCTCTGGCCCCTCAGATATAAAGAAAGCTCTAAACCACAGAAATCCACACATGGTGGGTGAAATTGAATGATCCCCCCAACAACAGAGCACATTCCCATGCCCTGGGAGGGAACAAAAGTGAGTGCATTCACATGATGTTGGTGGTTTTATTAAGGAAAATTTAAACCCTTGATTTCAACTTCCAGTATTCAAAATCATCAGCAAGGGAAAAAAAAAATCATACATAACCAAGAACAATGTTTTTTCACAAAAAACCCCACCCAGATCTCTCCATTACTAACCACTCCATAAGGAATGGTTCCCTGCTCATGGCATGGAGGTTGGAATCAGATGAGTTTTAGGACCCCTCCAACCCAAACCATTCTGTCATGCTATTAATCTCTCCCTTTAAAATTCCCAGGTGACTCTTACTTTATTTCAAAACACTACTCTTCCAGCTACCCTCTCACATCAACTGGGTGCATAAGAGTCTTCAAAAGACAAAGATCATCTTCAAAACTGAAAAAAAAATTCCAATATTTCTGGCTTTTTTTCCTCATTTCCAGAATACATTCATCATTTGGAAAATCAGTTATAAATAAATTTTTTCCATCTTCCCACAGAGTAAACTAAGAAACTACCATTTTGGCTAATTAGAGACTCTATTAGCTGTAGGCTACCTATGTCTTCCTTAGACATATCTGGAATTCAGCTTCCAAAGTTGGTCCTTCATCATTATGAAGAACTGACATTTTCACTAAGGCACAGATATTCTAAATTTCTCTTGATAACAATATATCTTGGCAAGAGTTGTCTTCTTTCTGGCTGCACGGAAAAAGTTACTAACACCTAAATACAGACAAGGAGGCATTCCTGCAACAGGCAACTGTTGAAGACAACAGAGATTGCTTCTATAATAAAGAGGTAGGAAGAGCACCTTCAAAATTATAATTGTATTCAAGTTTCCCCTTTTAAAAAAAACCCAAACATGATCTCATTCAAAGAACTCTCAATATGATAATTAGGTTTTCTGTAACTTAACTTTCACTCTATTATGAACTGAATGATAGATGGGATTTCAACCTTCTTAAAAAAAATACCCTAATTAAATTAAATTTAATTATATTTAATAAAAACAGTCATGAAATTTCCTTAAATATTAGATATGACAGCTACAACACCAGGGTATCCTCACATGACTTATTCCATTCTTTGCAAGAGGCAGAATAGCTTATGGGGCATGGCAGATACAAATTTTGCAACCCCGTGAAGTACATCTGCTGTGTATCTCTATCTAGTCCTTCAGAGATAGTCAACACAATCACAAACACAGGATTTCAAAACCCATTTCAAAACTTGCAAAATTAAATTAGTGGAGGAGAATGGAGAATTTCAGTGTAAAAATGCTGCATCACTTTGTCTTAATGACCAATACCTGTACACAAAATCTGTACAATTGGTTGGCAAAAAAACCCTTTTCTCTTAAATAAATCTCCCTCATCCTTGCATACTGTATCCTGATGCTTATATAACAAGTTCAGAATACAAACACACCCAGAACGACTGGTACTTGCCTACAATCAACTGGGACTTTTTTTAACATTTTAGTTTCAAACTTCAGCTCGTGACAGCACTTCTTATTCATCCAAACTGTCCATATAAAATTGATACATACTGCAGAAACTTTGAAAAAGAACTCTGCAAGAACTGACAGTTAACTGATAGTTAACTGATAATTAATTGCTATCATAATCTATTTTATGGAGAACCTAATTGATTTTGATTCTTCCTTTCAGTCTTTCAGACAGGGGAAGGGGACTGTCTGCCCACGCAGAAGTCAGAACAGCACTTTTGTCTTGCTGTGTGGGAGAACCCAATCTTTCAATTGGTTGCTCTGGACTTTGGGAACAATTAACTTCCCCTGCAGAGGATGGTTTCAGAGATACCTGCACTGAGAAACTATTAACAGCTTCCTTTAAATTAGTTGTTTTCTTCTTCCCTTTAATTATAAGGGCTGAGTCACTGTTAGTCCTTTTACTAGTAACAACGCTGCTCCTTTTCTTTGTAAAACATTTTTTAAACTGGCCAGGGTTCAGTTGCCTTTTCTGCTGGTCATAAACCAGGATTTTATCCACGTGCCCATCATCACTGTCTTCACTAGAAGAGCATCTGTTCTGACAGACACTCTTTTTCAAAGAAGCTTTCCAAGAAGTTTCAATACAAGCTTCTTTAATGTGACAGCGAGTTGCATCTGCTGGCTTTTGAGATGCTGGAAGCATTTCACACCCAGGATGAAGAGTCTCTGTCGTTTGCCCACTGAAGGCTAGACATGTTGCACCACTTATATAGGGGGTTTTTTTCACCATTTCAGCCAGGCTGTCAGCTTTTTTGTACACATCTTGATAGATACGTACACTGGATTCCGTTGTGGAGTTTTCTGACAGAACATTTTTACTTTCCTGTACTAGGTTATTTAACTGACATGAGGAAGAGACATGATTTGTATCACGATTCAATGTTTCTTTTGATTGTTTAAAACAATTCAAAGACTCCAGCTGCACTAAATCTTCAGACAAAGGCTGTGATTGAATGGGAGCCTTCTTAAGTATTCGCTTGCTTAAAGACCACTCATGAAGTTGTTCCATAGCATCATTTGAGAACAAATCATCTTCACTACCAGAATGCATATTAGACTGTGTAACATCTGAATACTCTGAGCTGTTTCTTACTGTTTCATGACTTAGTGGATGTGAGTGTTTTATGCATGTGGCTGAGTCAGCTGCTGGATCATGGTCGTCACCTCCATGGGCTGGTGAAGTGCTGAAGGAGGTTCCTTTCCCATCAGTGCTGCTCAGTTGCAGACCAGCTGGTACAGAGGAAGAGGATGACATCCCTGAATACTTAGTGCACTGTGAGGGCACAGATGAGTCAGCAAGAGCAGCTGCTGATGCTGATACATGAACTGTTGATGTGCAGGAAGCTGAAGGTAATGCCACATCTTTTGACCCTGTACTTCTCTGCTGTGTCTGATCTTCTGGGGGAGCTTTTGTATCTGGCATGGAGTGCTGCCCAGGAAGAATTCTGTATGTAGGCTTTAAATTTATTTGAGACAGAAGATTGGTAACTTCATCGTAAGCATTTGGTAATAACTTTTCTTCTGGTCTGTCTTTCTTTTCTGAAAAGAAAAATAATAAAAGTGCACTTTGAATAGCATATAAATCACAGTTCATATTTTTCAGTGTAAAAATATAGAATAGTAGGATTAAAGCACAGTCCCTGCAAGGCATCATGACCTCATCTTGTTTTGGCATGATATTGTTCAAGAGTGGAAGAAATGTTTTTTGCTTTTTTGCATTCTGCCAAGACACATAAATTCGTAAGAAATAAGCTTCTTGACTTACTTTTCTGTTTCTTCTGAAGAACTTCTGACTTTTCCACTTGATAGAGGGCAACAACATCAGGATAAGCAGCCTGAAACAAAGACTCTTCTTCTAGTGTGACCACAAACAACTCCACAGGCTCATCTTCTGGATCAACATAATGTTCTGAAAAAATGAATGTACTTTGTATGTACTGAATGTCAAAGTAGGCAAAGTAGTAGCAAAGATTTGAGTACAAAGAAGGTACATAAAAAGTCAATAGTATAATATTTGAGATTTATCTACAAGTAAAGTCTTTTTCTTCCTGCCAGGCTCCTAGTACAAATGGACACACTACAGGGAGGAGGCTGGTAGCACAGAAAAATTTCTGGCTAAAAAAGAGTGACAGCTTCAGGTACATAGTGAAATAAGGTATGAAGTACACAGTTCAGGCTTCATTAACATGCACCAGAAAAAGTAGCTGAAGACCAAGACCCTTGCTTTCTAGGTAATTTTTTTTTAATTTAAAGCATTGCTTTTTCTTTCAGGGTATGCGACATTTGATGCCAATTTCCTGTTATTTCCACAGAACAGTTTCTAGTCTTGCCCACATTCCATTGCCTCAGAGTGTTGCCAAACTCATCTTCGTTAAATGTTGATTTTTCTATTAACTGTTTCATTCCATAATGTACATAGAAATCAGACCCACCTGGTTTTTGCCATTCAATTTCAAAACAAGGAATTCCATTTTTAGTACGTGTCTTAAGAATCCTGTAAGAAAAGAAAGTCCATTAAATGACTTAAATCTAGACTTAAATCTAAAAATATTTTAATATTCTAATTTGGAATGATTCAGAGAAAAAAAAAAAAAAGGGGAGGCAGGGAGAATTTGGGTTTCATTTGGGAAACGAAACCATCAGATAAAATTAAAGTAAGTCCAATTCTCTTCACAAAGTGTCTGCCACCAGACACTGTAGGTTCTAGAAGCTGACTTAAGTTTAAGGAAACATTAGATCTTTAAAAAATAAATTACATTGAGGGCTGACAGAATAAGGAAATACTAATTCTGGCTCAGTAAATTCCTAAGTAACAGAAATCTGGATGGTGGGAAAATATTCTGGGAGAAAGTAATTACATGCTTATTTTGTTTCTTCTTCCCTGCAGGTCCATATTTAGTAATAGTATACTTGACCATTTTTACATTCCTAAGTGTAGCAGATCTGAATGAAAAGTAGTGTTGACATATAATAATACAATGACAGCTGGTAGGTCTGATAAGCAATCAGAGACTATAACTGAATTTGCAGATGCTCATTTCTAAGCCTGAACTCTGATTTTGAAACACAGAATTCAATTACATGTCTGCTAAGAACCTGAGCAGAGGACCTAGGCAGATCCAATGAAAAGGAACAAAAAGCAAGCATAGGAGAACACAAGCACTGCCAGTTAGAAAGAAACTGCTCTATGTATTACTTTGTGCAGCAGTGGTAGAATTGGTGCACTGATCTGAATTTTTACCTCTATTCAAAACAACTTGAAACAAAGATGGAAGAAAACCATCTTTCCCCCTTTTTTTTTTTTTTTCCAGAAAAAACCTTGTGTTTTTTATCTGCCAGCAGAAATAAACATATTACGTTCAAGAAATCAAGCTACATTACCGTATTGCCTGCAGTTGTTTTGAGTCAATGTATCCAGATTTTCTCTGGATCATATCATAACGTGTCAAAAGTGCTAACAGCTTCTTACAAGCATAATGTTTGGTCCATTCCATCTTCTCTGAAGCAAATAGCTGTTTGTATAAAAAAAAATCCCAAACTTTAAAACATTCTTTATTCTGTTAGGTATCATACTTAGATAGTTATGTAGTTGGGACACTGGGCTAAATACTTAAATTATCTAGGGTGCTTTTGTATTAGTGTAAGGCTCCACAACACCTCACTGCCAAGGGAGGGAACAGCCATCCCCACCAGGTCACATTCATCAGCTGTCAGTGACAAGCCAAGGGAGCAGTGGTGTGGTGGCAGCAGCAGGGATAAGACAGTTGTTAAACACCTTGTCAGACTGACATAAGCTCTACCAGGAGCTGTGAAAATTACAGATTTCATATGTGAGACAATGAACATGGATTTTCATTAAAGCCACTTTGTTTAACTGTGATCTGCTGTACTATCTGTAATTCTTACACTGTCATCAAACCTAAAAAATGAAACATTGTAAAAGATCTGATTTTGCCAATAAAAAACAAGTAAAAAGCCTTCCTAGAAAACAACGCTAATGTGCACATATTAACACCTTCACCCTCATCTAGCAATACTGGACAATAAAAAACAAAACAAAAACAACTGAGCTTTCTCTTTCTTCCAATTTTCCATCTACCTATTTACAGCAATTGATTTTTTTCCAAAGTCTTCAATTTTAGGCTTTTAAAACAGTGAGGTATATTAAGATGTAGTAGCAAGATTCTTTAATTCTTATTTCAAGTAAAATTACCAATGAGCATCACAACTATCACAGATGCCTTCCTTAGTAATAAATAAAAGACTACAAAGCTGAATATTCAATATTTTGATATATACCTGAAAGGACAATAAATTTGGCCTTCGACATTCCTTTATGTTGGTCAATTTATTCTTGTTCACAAGAAACTCTTGGATAACCTTGAGATAAAACATAAAAGAGACAGTTTAAGAGAGAGCAAAAAGCTGAAATTTAAACCAACTGATTGAAACAATTGATATTAAGTAGGCTTGTTTGTTACCTCAGAGAATGGAAAGCCCTCACAACTCTTGGCTTTTCTGCAGGTAAAAGCAAATGTGTTAGAACTGAGGACAAATGGCAAAAAATGGAGAACCTAAATGCTCACCCTGCATACGAATGCAGGGAAAAGCAATTAAATTTTCAGGTCATTCCTACTTTCTGATACTGTCCTCCACTGCATTTGCTTGTTTCACTCGCTCCCACTGATGCCATGCACAAGGGCAGCAGTGTTTGGAGTCACTGGGTTTGCAGCATCTCATGTTTTCACAGAATTTGCATCCACTGTGCTCATGTTCCTTGTAAGATCCTATAGCAACAGACACAGAGAGTGAGCAGAAAAGGGGTTCCCAGGCCAATATTGCAAATACAAAGCTCAGAACACATACTAATGTGATGTAAATAGCAGCTCTAAGCAGATCTGAGTCCATTAGCTGCATTTATTCAGTTTCTACAGTGAAAACTGAAAAAGACATGCAGGTTTCTGAAGATTTTTCCCTCAACAGTTTCAGCTCTTAAGCTGGGAACGTATTATCAAAAAACTACAGAAGTAATCTGTGATAACCTGGAAAATACATATGAGTAATATATTTGAATCAGGCTTTTCCTTCACCAAACAATGGACACGAATAAGTTCGCTGATAAAAGATGATACCAAAATCCTTGGGATTAATTTATTTTTGAGAAAACACTGCCACAAACCTCAGCAATGATGAGATTCGGTCCTCTTGATGTAGGACCAATTCAAGCAACTAAAGAAACAGTTGCTGGGCAGTATAGAGTATAAAATGCTGTCTTTACTGATCATATTAAAAAGGCAAATATCTGGGATCCCACAACAGCATTGTGACAACATTCCATTCGCTGTCAAATAGTTTCACATTTGGAGAAAAAAAGTCCCAAGGCTCAGAAGTGTTTATATAAGGGTATATGTACACAATATTGAAAATGTGAAGATGGAAGCTGAAAAGCTTTTTTAATGCTAGTAGAAAAAATTCCATAACCCAATAAAACAAAAACCATAACCCCATAATAAAAAGAAAACAATTAGGCTAAAAGTACAGCTCAGCACTTTTCACACTGACCTGGATGGTGGCACTCTGAACAGTGAATTACCCTTTTAACAACCACAGGTGGATTATCATCATATTGAAATTGTTCCTTCCACTGCTCAAACCTAAAAGGATGATGTTTAAAGGACAAAGAAATATTTTTCGCTTCCACATTTAAATCACTGAAAAATAATCTCTTTATACTTCTCAAGCATTTATCCAAAAAACAGTTTTTCAACTTATGAAACAGGGTTCTTTTACAGTACGTTGCGTTGGATTTCTAGCATTGACACACACATTATGATAACAAATATAGAAAGCACTTGGTATCTCAAATCCTAATCCACAACCCAATTAAAAACCAGTAATTCTCTTAGTCCCTAGAACTTTCACTCCAATATATCAACTTATACCTGCTAGCTCAAGAGCAAGGAGCTGGCAATGTTTAAAACAAATAAGACTTGCCTAGCAAAACACTCAATCCCTTACGCAAACACAAGGTAAGGAATGTGGTAATATCCTCCCTAACTGAAGTATTACAAATATTGTCTTGGAGCTGAAGTATATGCTATTAAATCTTTGAATAGAAGACCACTTACATAAATTTCCATTTTACCTTTGTAATAAGTTTTGACCTCGCAGAGTCTCAATTAACTTTAAAGCTTGTTCCTTCCCTACTCCTGGAACACCCTATAGAGAAATATGAAATATTTTTTAATTACAAACAAAATTTTATCACAAAAAAATCTTTATTACATAGTGTAGAGAAATGACAAAAAGTGATTTCAGATGTTGAGAATAAATTGAGAAAAATATTTTTGACCAAGTTTAAGGACAGATTACAGCTGTACTGCCAGTGTAACACACAAAATATTCTTACGCTCAACAGCAACTCAGAAAAAAAAGACAAAGAAAGAAGTAGAAAGCAATAATAAACTAAAAGAAGTTCAATTCAGAATAGAAAAGTGAAACACTGGTAAAGGTTGCCCAGAGAGGTTGTAGTTGCCCCATTCCAGAAATATTCAAGATCCTGTTGGAAAGGGGCTCTGAGTGACCTGGTTTAATTGAAGATGTCCCTCACTGCGGGGGGGTTGGACTAAGTGAACTTCAGAGGTGCCTTCTGACCCAAACTATTGTATCAGTCTATGACTTACACATATTGCTTTCCAGTTCTTTCTATCTTCACTGTATTTTACCAAGAATCAATACACCTCATTATAAAGATTGTATTGAGTGTACTTTCTACAGCATCATTACAAATAAATCTGTATTTATTCAGCTGTAATGGCACAGCTGAATATATACAACCATATAAAATAAATCTACATTTCAAACCAAGTCCTCATTGGACTACAGTCAGATATTGAAGTAAAGTCAGATAGTCAGCTTCTCCAAGGAAAGCATTATTTGGATGTATTTTCAGCAAAGTGCAATTATAGCGTGGTATTCTCATTTATCTGTTCTGCCAATCTCCATTCCCAATGCACTCCCATCATTCAGCTTTCTTTACAAGTTTCTGTTTTCATCTACTTTGCTGAGCTGCAGTAACTCGAAGGACCTATCTGACATCACATAATTGTGACACTTTAGGACTGTGTAAGAACCTGGCATATCAGGAGCTGCTTTGCTAAAATAACCACTGATTATCCACTGATTTTTTTTACTCTCTCTCTTTACACAGTAGTAACAAACTATTTAAAGATTTCTAGAACAGAAGCAAAATTAAAAAAAAAAAAAAAACAAAAAACAACAAAAAACCAGAAAACCCAAAACAAAAATAATGAAAGGTTTGTTTTTTCCACAGTGTCAGTTGTTTAAAGGACAGTTTTAACAACTGGGACACAATTATTTAAAAATAACTAGAGATCCACTCCAAGCTTGAATGGGAGCAACCTTTGCCTGAAGTCACTGCATGATGAACTGCATAGAAATCATCCCACTTCTTTTCCCTTTCAAATAGCCATTACAACAGCTTCTGTTCAAAGTCTCAAAAAAGGAATTCAAAAGTTTACAGGAAAGAAAGAAAAAAATGAAGTAGTAATGAGTGAGATTCCTCTCAATTAATTAGGAAAACTTCCAAATAGATCACTTTTAATTCTTTGTAAATTATATATTTACAAGCAAAGGAACAGGGATACGTACAAACTGCATCCAGAACTGCCTTTACTAATAACTACACAGCTCAAACCCATCCCTAATAAGTCTTCCAAAGAGCACAGACAGAATCATTTTTTCTCATTTTCCATAGTTCCTCTGCCACAGATGCACTTGTATGTGACTTGCTAAAAAAGCATCCTGATAAACAATGGAGTTCTCACACCTTGGCTCAATGTAATCAGCATCTAAACTTTTGCCTTCAACTCCATTATAGAAAAGGTTTGGAACAACACAGAACAGTCTTAGGAAGACTGATGTTCATGAACCATTTTGAGTATCTTTAGCCTTTTACAAATAGAATTTACAATGACTTCCTATACATCTTCTACTGCATCTCAGTATTCATGCACTACATAAGCTCTCCCAGCATGCACATCTCCCTTGATACAATTTGTTGTTTTTCAAGACAGTGTAAGCACCAAATAAAAAATATATTGCTTACCTTTGGAAGATAATCACAGCCCAGAAGAACTGCTAGCCCAATCAAAGACTCTCTGTCACAACCAAGTTTCTCTTTAATAGAGGACATTGTGTAACTGTCAAGATGTGGATCCTGCAAGAGAAATTTATTGCATATTATTTCTGTTATATCAGGGAAAGAACTGCCCTAAGTCACATTCAGTTGGGATTGCTTACTCACCCCTATTCAGCCACACCTGCAGGAAAGGGGTCTATCCCATAAGAAGAGTTTAACAGGAAAAAAAAAAATAAACTGCCATTAAAATTTATAATGTAATGCATGGACACCACATGAACAAGCTCTGGAACTTTAAGTATGAGCACCAACTGTCAAAAGAAACTAACATAAGCGAAGAGGTCCAGCACACAGCTGGATAACCATGTTACATGATGGGTGAGCAAATGGCTCACAGCTCAGGCACAGGGTTACAGTCGATGGGGTTAAATCAAGCTGGTGACCTCTCACTCGAGGAGTTCCACAGGGCTTCTATCCTCAGTCCACTTCTCAACATCTTCATTAACATCCCGAACTTGATACCAAAAGGGTTAATTCAGTTTCAGGACTGGAAGGAATACTAAGTTTACCAACAACACTAAACTGGGGGGAGTTGTTGACTCCCTGAAGGGCAGAGAGACAAACTTCAGGAGTTTAACAAGGGGAAGTGCTGGATTCTGCACCTGGGATGAGGCAACCCTGGCTGTGTGCACAGACTGGGGAAAGAGAGGCTGCAGAGCAGCACTGCAGAAA
>JANRMJ010160125.1:0-33206 GCA_025584955.1 Alethe diademata
CATCGCCTGGTTTCTTCTTATAGAATTTAGGAAGAAATCACTAGCGAATGTAACATAGGTCCTCTGTCAATTTGTTTGAAATAACAGATTGGTTTTTCCCCATTTTTATCCTTCATCCTCCACTCCTTTATTTCTCCCTTCTGCTGACAAAACTGTGGGAACGAACTGACATTTCAGAAACATTTGGGGTTATATCCTCTGCTGATACAAGCTGTGATGTCTTACTGGGGCTGACATGAACAGGGAACCTCATCTCTGGGTTTCCCACACAACATCTCCTTTCTCTGTAAACAGATCACATTTCAGGGGTAATCAATCTGAACCCCAGTAACAAACAGGGAAAACAACATGACACCTGCTGATATTTTAGCATCTCACATCCATGCACACTGTTCAAGACTATCAGATCCAAACTCTCTGTTAAGTTACCCTTGTTGTAACACTTTACATTATCTCCATGTAGGTAAAAAAGACACTCAAAGGAGTAAAAGAAGCTGGTACAGAAAATGAAGTTATTTAGATGTCTTCAAGCAGTAAGGTTTATGAGTTAGCACTAAAGAACCCTTATCCCATAAGGACATTGGATCTCATCTTACATATTGGAAGTGAATATGAAAAGCATGCTCATGTTTTATAGTAGACACTTTTAAATGCATTTTTCAATTTGTAGTTTTTTTCTGTATGAATTGGTATTAATTGGTGTTTTCTAAAAATTGATGTCATCTGGTAAAACTTCAACTGAAACATGGTTGTACTAGCTAAAAACCAGCTAGTTGTGTTGTAAAAATTCCCTTCCCGCTATTGTCCCTTAAAAGCTCTAGGAAGTTATAGCATACCATGAGGAGCAGGGCTTAATCCTATCAGTTTACCATAGAGTGAGTGGGATTTAGTACAAATGTTCATTTTACATGAGAGGTGCCTCCCTGGAAAGAGTTGTGGGTCCTTTTAGCAGAAATGGATCCTGTTATGAAACCACCCATCTCTGAGAATGTTTCTGCAGCACTGATAAAGAAATGACACACTTGTCCCCCAGCTGTGATACTGAATAAAAAGAAAGGTAATATAGGCAGGGGCTAGAGAGAGATCCTCTCATGAACAGACAAAGAATAAATAGAAATGTGTCCCCCTAGGACCTGCAAAGCTCTTGTCTGAAACGCAACTGTGCCCCATGCTGTTCTCTAGGGTCACCACACCTTTATGCTTCAACATTAAGAAATTTCATGAGAAAAGGTAGACGAGAGTAAAGCTGAAAGGTGCTTGGCAACAGGGAGGTACAATAATGAGACTAAGCAGGATACCAGTTTCACCCAGGGGTCATTGTACGAGCTGCTGTGTACAATGAACCTATCTTCCTCTGGTGGAACATTGAACTGGTCATTAAACATTGACTTTTTTTTTTTTTTTTAAGTGGGGCAGACAATGCCTAATCACTTCAAGCTTGGTACACAGTGTAGTAATAGCTCATCTGCTGTGGAGGCAGGGTTTGCCTTCAGCAGAAGTGCACAGACTCCTGGCACCTGTTCCAGCCGTGGGTAAATGCCATGGAACAGGAATCAGTGCAGAGAAAATGAGTTAGCACTGCGCTACCTTGCTCTGATCTCCCAACACATTTTCTTTAGGATGATGCCCAGAGACCCTTGGCTTTCAGGGTAGCTGCATTTTCCAGGCTGTTTTCACCAAGAATAAGTGGACAGGATTTCCAGTGTGCTGGGAGAAGCCCAGAGATTGGTCTAACCCAAGCTGACTTCCTTGGACTTCCCTTGTTGTCTCCAGAAATGCATGCAAATCCCTGCCCTAGAATTCTCTTTACCAGATGCCTACAAATATGACTCCTACATTTTCCCCTAGGAAATCACAGGCTGATCTTGCTCCTTCATAAATCCCTGCCCAGTCCTCTGATCTTGCATGTATTTCCAGCCACGCTCATGTTTCAGTTACTCATGTGAGAACACAGTTCAAGGAAAAGTACTTGAATATGGATCTCTCACTATTTTATCAAGTCCCTGAGTAAGAAACAGCCAGGGAAACAGGCAGTGGATCTGTCCTATTTTCACATGGGACCTGAAATAACAAGCTTGGTGTGAGAGCAGTTCCCAATGTAAGCTCCAGAAGTGGGAGCAGTGCGCAAGCATAATGGGAAGCCTGGAGGGTTTAGATGTGAGGTGTATGCTGAATTTTGTAAGAGGCATTTTCTAACAAATTCAAAACACATCTTTAGAGTCTATTAGTGTAATGATCATACCACCTAGTGGGTTCCAGGAGCCCTCAGAATTCAGCTGCAGGCACAGAGAGGGATGGTGAATTGATGTTTTTAGAGTACAGAAAGTAGCTGAGTGAACTGAGTCCTGTCCAGAAGCTGTGAACCAGTTTTCAAAATCTGCATAGAAACAGAGATCTTTTTGAGTGGGTGGGAGTTCAGATCCTGAAAACCTTCTGAGGACCAGCTACTTTCTGTCATGCACTGCATGAAAATACAACATGCTGCATCCTGCACTGCGTGTCTGCAGTTGCATGGTGTGTTGAGGAACAACCTGTGAAAAGCCATTTTCCTTCCACTCTAGCTGTGCTTGCAAGCAGTGGAGGCTGCTGGAGGCCTCAGGGTCCTGAACTCAGAGATCATTGAGAGGTAAATGCATCAATATTTTTCTGCACCATGAGCTCGATGTGTCTGTGCATCCATTCAGCAGCAGCACTCCCTTGATTTCAGTGATGCAAGATCAGATCCTTTGCACCCATCTGCTTGGGAAGATGGCAAAGGACAGCCAGAGATGTACTTATTCCTCCTGCAGAACACGTTGCTCAGGTGTAAAAGGGAAAAAAATGAGGAGGATTAAAGTTGAAAGCATAAAAGAAATACTGAAAAAGACATCATATTTCAGACCTGAACATACAGAATAACATTTCAGATTGCATCAAGCAATGCAGCAGCACTGTCCTGTAGCTCATTAGTCTGACTAGTTTGTTTTGGAGAGCTCTTTACATATGTCATTTAATGTAATATTGATTTTCCTATGTGAGTTTCAGTATTCGTGAGCTCTCCTAAGATGAGCAAATGTGATGGAAAAATAGAGATTTTCTGTTGACTGGCATTAACACTTGACTTTCTCTCACACCTGTGTGTGCAGAGCACAGAGATGCATGGAAATGGAGCCAGCACTCAGTCTGTGCCTTGCTCAGAAGTGTGGCTGTGCCCTTTCACACCCCCTGGGGCTAAACTACAGCCCTGCTTTGATTGCCCAAGCCACAGGGAGAGAAGGAAAGTCTGTGCACACTTCACAGGATGAAGAAAGTGGGTTGGCATACAGAGATCCAGCTGCAATAAATTTGCGGAGTTTTGCCCAGCAGCAGAGCTGTGTAAAAAGCACAGGAATTTCTGACTGAGCCTCAGATCCTGCTCTGCTTCTCAAATGGCATTCCTGGGACAGAGCAAGGCCCAGAGGGCAGGGGCTGGAGGGGCAGGGATTCAGCAGCCAGTTACACTATCATCTTGCTCTAAGTATAGTTTTTGCTCCCTTGGATTTTTGTCATGTTAACTCATACCAGCTCTAGCAGGTAGAATTCCTTTTAATCTTTGATGTGCCAATTTCTCCCACCTGCATCATGGGAGAAAAAATGCCAGTAACACAGATATTATATTCTTATGGTATCTGCACTAAGCTCATGTTTATTAAACCTGATTATGGGAAAAAAAGTGCCCAAAAAGGACACTGAGAACAGTGGGGCAGTAGAGAAATGAATCTTAACAGTCTTACCAGGTGTACAGGAACAAAGCCAACCACTGTGCAAAGGTTTTCATGCATTCGTAATTTTACAGATACAACCAGATCCATTGCAAACAGCACTTGAAGAGAACTGTGATCAAGGTGCCAGCAGAAATGGGATTCCATTCCACCCCCTGTCCTACCCAGATGCCTCCCAGCCATGTGGGAAGCAGCTGCTATTTACCTGCATGGCTACCTGAATTCCCTGTGACCCTAGATCCAGCATTGATCCAAGTGTGTGGACAGCCCCTCTGGGAACATGCTCCTCTTGTTTTTCTGATCATACCTTTGATTTGGCTGCTCAGGAGTTCTCTATTTTCTGAGAGCTTCAATAGAATCTGCTGGGCCAGATGATTATTTTTGCATTTTGACAAACTAAATGCCTGTACTTTTTCTCTGTGCAATTGCAATCAATCCTGTGGGGGTTTGTGCTGTTGTTTGTTTTTTGTTTGTTTGTTTGTTTGTTTGTTTGTTTTTTGCAGCTTTTTTAATCAAATAGTTGTTAAGAATGAGAAATAAAAAAGGCAGGTTTAGGGTCATATGAAAGCAGCTTATGCATTCTGAGTAAAGACAGATGTAATGGCAATACTTTTTGTGAGGAATTGGGATGGCTAGAAATTGGATGGCTTTTAATTTTGTTTTTCAGTACTTCCTTCAGTGTTAAGTTAATTAACTGGAAGGTGGCCAGATAACTTGGAGTCTTTACAATATTTGGGATATTTTGCATAAAGAGAGACAAGCCCACTACTTGGTGAAATAATTAGATTAGCCTGAATGATTTAAAGCCCTTGGAGGAGAAGCAGTTGCATAAGCTTTGTACATATAATGCTAAAGCTCTTTTTGATTTTTTACAGAGACTTACTGAGGCCCTGGAAAACCAGGCCTTGTCTCTGAGGCACTGCTCTGAGTTCACAAACCAAGCAGAAAGCACCAAAGGAAGCAGAGGTAGCTGGCAGTGATTACCTAGAAACAAGGCAGGTCCCAGCAGCAAGCAGAGCTCAGATCTCTGGGTGCCCATGAGTTGTAGATGCTGTTTCTGACCCACTCAGATGCAAGGCTGATTAATTCTTCCAGGAAGGGCTCTACCCATGTCTGCCTTATTGAACAGAATTCCAGCTCATATCCCAGGCAATGACCTTGCTTTACCAGTGGTAAAAAGATGAGGAGCAGTGACAGAATTGGTGCATGTGACATGCCCCCGACCCCTGCAAATCAAACGAATAATTGGAAAAAAGGAGCTTCTGTATCTAAAAATCCTTGGAAATAACAATGTGGGGAAAAAAAGCCAAATAAACAAACCCTCCAAATAAAATCCTCTCTCTCTGTTGAACACCAGTGGCACAATGCCAGCAGTCTCCTGTGGATACCACGCTGTGCTCCACAAGCTGACACAAGGGGTAAACTCTGCTGCTGCTCATGCCATGAGCCTTAAGCCATGCCTTTTTCCAGAATACACCAAGATCTCCATTTAGCAGGAGTGTTACCTTGCTACAATTAGCAAGTAATGGATGTGGAGAATAATATCTCTGTACTATAGTGAGACCACAGGATGCCCACTCAAGCCCAACAGCTTGACCCAAGGAACTGGAATTTCCTTAATCTCTAAAATCTGTTCCAAACCTGGCTGAAATCTACAGGAAAGCAGGCCCTGAGCAAAAATGTTGAGATGATCCATTTGCCTTCAGAATTTCATTTAAACTCTATTCCCAGTTGGAGATTAATGTTACCATTTGTAGCTGAACCTGGCAGTGTCTGTCTTTTGTAGTACTACACAGCTAATATCTCTCTGCAAAGATGAATTATTCTTGTACTCTTCCATATTAGGCCCAAATTCAGTCTCTCAGTCTTTTCTGGGCATATCTTATTTTCTCCTGTATGCCATTTTAATATAGAATTTTATGCATATACTTATATATCTCAGTTATAACCTTCAGGCTTTGGAATATTTTTATAAATGGGACTAAAGTTACTAGATTCACTAGAATTCTCATGGTAAGAACCATGCATGTGATACATGAGACTCGGGCACCATAGGAAGAGCAATACATATTAATTTAGTAGGCCCAAAGCAATTCCAAATAATATGAAAACATAATTTTTGCTGACAGTTTCTGTACCAAATAGTTGTAACACTCCCTGTCAGTTGAAAAACCTCTCTCTGCCACTTCCATAATTTCATTATGAAAAATGCTGTTTGTTTGTATAGGCTTAAAAAAAACTTGGTTGTCCCAATGAACATATAAAATGTAAGACTGGGATTTCTACTGCATGCTTTTGGTAAAGCTACAGGTGCCTTATTTCAATATTTTAATCTTCTTATTTACTTGCCCTGTAACATTATTGGACACTAGAGCTTAAATAATCTCCAAGAGGCTTTCCTGTGAGCAATTGTTTGAATTCCTACTCTGATTTTTTTGTTTCTGGATGTGATTGCTCACAGTCTTGAAGAGCAACTTGGACAATTTGGTCACTGCCAAATGAAACCTAGGATACCAGGTATCCCACAGAGCCATGAAGGTACCACACTGAAATACAATAACATCAAATTGGGCAGTTACAAAAGCATTTCTACAGCTTAGGCAGGAGGGTTTTATTTAAAAACATTTAAAATCTTGCAAAACTTTTATTTACGGAAGTATTTCTCCTTTACAGTGTATACTCTCATCATTGTGTGTTTTCTCATTGTCACTCATATTTTCCATCCCTGTGATGGTAATATTTCAAATTGATGTTGCACAAATAGTTCACTGCCCTGTATTTATAGAATGCTAAATTTCACTGAGGATTTTCAGAAGCTGTACCTAAGTGGCTTGGCTGGACTGGCTTGTTCTATGTGGCATCATTTGCAGCCACAGCATGCAATAAGATGTCTTTCCTGAGAAAACAAACCAAAACAAAATAAAAATCCCAATCACTCCTGACCCTACCTCTAGCAACATCATTATTTTAACATGAAGCAGAATGTGCTAAAGGTGAATGGCATCTAAACGTGCATGACATAAAATGAGATTTTTGGCTATAAGCAGTGAAGTCATGCAGTGATGATAAAAGAAGAACTCAGACAAATAAAATTCCTAGTTATGGATGTCTTCTGCTATGATCAGTTGATTTATGTGGCTTGAGTTGTAAATTACAATGAAAACTAATTTGGGAAAGGAATATTAAACATGTGATTTGGACATGGTTTTCCATTTAGGAAATAAGACATTATAAATTGTGCCCAGTCAATTGGCCCAGGGTGGTTACAAGGTAAACAGAGAAGACAGACCTGAGTAAAAGTGGAAAACACATCAATCATAATCTTGCTTCTTTCTGGGCTGAGTAGGCTCAGTCCAGCTCTATCTGGTTTCTCAGTTGGAGTCCAATAATGTCCTAAGGAGTATAGAATTCTCAGCTACTTCCAGCACGGTATATTTTCTTCCTGTTTCCTCTCCTTTCCTTTCTTCATGTGGTTTATTAAACGTGATATTTTTAGGGTAGGGTCAGCATTCACAGGCCACTTAAAGGTTGGACTAATGCCTCTTCCATCAATGAGAACAAAAGGGCAGGATTTGCTGTGGCATTTAGCCTGACAAATGCACTTGTACAGAGAGATGTGTATATTTATTAAAGATGAAGTAAATGTATTGGCTGCTTTTCTTTCCCACAGTATTTTCAGTTTTGGAAGCACCCCAAGACATTTCAGGTCTTTCTGTGTTTGAGATGGTAATTGGGAGAACAATTGAAGAGGATTGAGCACATAGTGAAGAAAAAGCAGTAGGAGGCAAAGATTTCTTCAGAAGAAAATATAACACATTACAGAAATTGAGTGCTCTGCATTTAATAAGGCAAGCAAACAGACAAGAGAAAATCAAAGAAAAGGCACAATGGAGACAAAAAGGCGTATTATGACAAGAAAGCCAGAGCTATTAACTATCAGTCTGGTGATAAACTATTACAGTATTGCCAATGCTGTCTCCTGAAGAATGTGAGTTCTGTGATAAGAGATTTGGCCCCACACAGAGATAAAGAAAGTGCATGTGGTTATATTTTCAAAAGGACAAGAAGATAAAAAAAACTAGGGGTGGGTAGACTGGGAGTTGAGCGATCATTTTGAAGTCACTAGCACAGGCATAAATACATAAAAAAGGGAACAAATGAACAAACCCTGGAGTAAAATAGACCAACAAATTAAGCTTAACTTATGCAGATGTAAAGAGAAAGCAGATCTCACACTGGGTGTTGCTGATTTGATTTTAGTTGAAATTTAGTGCTCTGTTAATCAGATCTCACAAATACAACGGGATTTGGCTGTCAGGAGACCCTGAGAAACATTTATCAATCAGCAAGGAAGAAAAAACATCCTCCTCAAAGACTGTGGGTGTCCACAGAGGGCCTGAAAAGTTTCAAGAACAATCAGAGAAAAAGAGAGTGAAACTGTCTAGAGGATGGGAGTGATACTAGTAATCTCAAATATGTTTTCTTATGTAGAATCAAAGGTGAAGTACACTTTAAAAGAGAAGGGCAAAGAAATATTTTTTAATGTATTGTACCTTATACAAGGCAAGTATTTTAATGAGACATCAATGCAGGTTTAGAGACTTCATGACCAGGCATTAAATTAAATATTAAAAATATGCTCAAAGAGAGCATATGGGATCCACTGCATGTGAGAGGGCTGCTGTTCTCTGCCTGGGGCACTGGAAACAGCTCTCCTCCTCCGTAGGGGACCAAGGGCACTTCATGATGATCTCACCCTGCTATTCTAGAAGAGTTTCATCATGGACACCTCAATTTCTAGCACAGCATGTTCTAATCAGGTAACATCTAAGTCTGTCATATGTAACAGAGCACCACACTGCTGAAGGTGTAATTTCCACCCAACACAAGCAGGAAATTGGAAAGCACCCACACCCCAGGTAATTTTATGGGTGCTGTGCATATTTGCTCCCAAAATTTTAAAGTGAAAATTCAGTTATTTTTGTTGCAGAAGGTGTCAGGTGGAACACTCCCAGCCTTCCCCACCAATGCCAGGAAGAATTCTGGGTCCCTCCTGGCTGTTGAGAAGGATCATTCCCACATACCCCCAAAACTACAGTGGCTGGCTGCTGGTCTGCATGACAAGGACCCTTTGCAGCTCATCCTCATCTCCCAGAAACCACCTTGCCACTTAGAACTTATTCCCCAGTAGTCCCAGGTTTGATACATCCATGCTCAAATCTGTTAGTTCTGATACTTCTGCTTGGGTTAATAGTGCCAATAAAAATGATGAGTCTACACACTAACTGGCAGCCCAGCAGGGCCTGGGTGAGTCTGTGCCTTGTGGTGTTTCCTGCAGCAGAGAAGACACCTGGGGCCTTTGGAGCTGAAGCCCCAGGCACACACAGGGGCTGGGGCAGCTCGGTGTGCTCGAGGTGAGCTGGCTGCCATCACTCAGAGCTCTGTGCTCAGCGAGACCCCTCAGGTGCCCCAGGGAGCAGCACAGGCACTTGGGCAGCTGCTGCTTCAGCAAATGAAAAAACACACAGTGTGGGCATATCCTGAAAAATATCCTACACCAACCACACCCCTCACAGACTGTGCCTTGATCTTAACTCTCCTATTGTTTTTTTTTACAATAAAAACACTCCATTTTCTCCTTACAGTTAAACATACACAGCTATCATGGCACAGTACAGTTTAATGTACTTCAGCTAAAAATTCTCTTTGCCCTCAGACGCAATGTTTGTTGGTTCAAGATCAAAAGTCTTCCTCTTTATACCTTCTTATAGCTACAAATTTAAGTGAATAGTCTTCCACTTTGTTCTGTTAATGCTGTTGGGTGGATAGGAGGACATCTCAACCTACCACACTGTGGTATTATTCTCATTAGCCTGAACTATTGTCCACAACAGCCTCCAGCCCATGATTCATCTTTTTGTTTGTAGATGCCCATAAAGCAACTAGCAGTGGAAACCCACACCTCAAACAGAGTTTATTTTTGGTTCAAATGAAACAAGACTCACCTGTGTCTTTTTCTCACTTTCTTCTTTGCCTCCTCATGCAAAAATAATGTTTTGTTTTTTTTTTTATAACACCATGAGAAAGTTTTACCTTCTTTCACTTAGGGGTATGCAATGACAAAGAAGCACAAGGAAAAATATGTCTTAAAAGATAAAAGCCAGCTTAGTCTAGAATGCTTAAATCATACTCCTAAAGACATGGCTTTACAGGATGCAATTAACATAATTCAGATGTTTTATTGTGTGTCTTCGCATTGCTCCTCAGTTTAATATTTATGTTTCAGTGTGTCAGGGACTTGGCAAAATAGGTCACAATTGTTTTGTCTAGCCCTTGAACACCTAATACACATTCCCATTCCTATATAATTTTTAGATAGATTTTTAGTTGCAGAGATCCTACAGTTCTTTACATTCTTGTGTTTTCTCCTATTCTTACTTTTCTTCTATGTAGTGTTTGTCCTTCTCCCCTTCCTCTGCCTCTCCTGCGCCTTCGTTAATCTAATTTGTAACTGACAGGGAAGGTCCAAGGAGGACAACTTGGTTATTATGCTTTAAAAAGGGGCCTTCTAGGTCTGTTAGGGGCTCTGGGCAATGTGGATAAAGGGAATAACACAGCCCAAACACTCAATATAAGCAATGGGCTGTCAAACCATCAGCTCAGCCAGGAGAAAATGCAGCAGAACCACATTTTACTCCCTTTTCTTCAAGGTATCTTTTCCTTGAGAAAATTAAGAGAATTTAAAAAAATCTTTCCTGGGTGTCACCTGAACAACAATTGCAGACCCCAACAGGAACTGCAGCTCCTGGCTCTGTGATCTCTCTGAAAGACATTGCAGATGGACAACACAGCCTTGTTTGGAACACCTGACTCCTTTACACAGTTTGTGCCATGGGTGCATTGAATTGTGCACAAATAAACGTGTTTTTTCAGGGCTTTATAAATTGACTGCATTTCTAGGCTCCTCACAGTCTTTGCTCAGGTCCCTCTTGCCTACTCTTAAGAAAATGTTTTAAAAAACACTGAAAGCTGACATTTATTTGGACCCTGAGGCTCAAGACTTTGAGGAAGGAGAAGCTGTTTTCTAAATGCAGAGCTTATTCCTGGAGAATCAAATGAGGTAGAACTTTGACAAATTAAGCCAACTACACAACTTTAGGATGAGGAGGGAAAGAGAGGTCACCTCTTATGAGTCAAGCAAATGAAACCATAGGTCAGTGAATTCACCTCCAGAGAAACAACTTTGAATTACATTATATCTGCTGCCTGGTGATAATCTGACCTTTCTTGAGACACTTTATTTTCATATCCCTTATTTTGTCTCAGCCCAACAGCCTGTTATTGAATAAATCACCGGAGGCTAAAGAAAAACTTTAGCTGCCAGCTCAGAAACACATTACATGTGACTTCTTGGATACACTATTTCCATCAAATCCACCACAGATATACGAATACAGATGTTGCCTGTGCCTAATCCATTTAGAAGGCTCACCTGCTTTGGATAATCACTTCCTGCAAGCCCAGTCACACTTTTGGGAATTTCTTATGCTTTTGTAAATAAGTGGCCATGAAAAAAACACAGATCTTTGATGAATTGGTTTTTTTCTTCATTAGGCACCCTTTTTAAATTGACTTGGTTGAGAAGCACGAATAGGGGCTACTCTGCTTTTCACCTCTTTTTTTTTTAAAAAAAAAAAAGAAGAGTGTTGTTTTTAAATTGGAGGTCATATTTCAGGAAAGCACAGGTTTAACTTAGACTGTGCTTTATGTACCCTGACTGTCACTGTAATGCTCACAAGATTAAGCACACATTCAAGCACAGAATTGCACCAGGGTTCTTCATAGTCAATTTGGACTCTTGCTAGTGTTTTGGATGAATAGGCAGAGTCATTTACAAACAGAAACTCCTCCATTATTTGTCATTAATATATATATATATGTATATATATATGCACAACATGATAAATATTAATTTATTGTCATATGTTCTTCAGTATTCATATGCAATCTGTCAATTTCTGGAGTCTGAGAAATGCTCCATGCTCCTTTATAGTCACACTCTAACTATAATATATGACAGAAAAAATATCAAATCTGCGATGACAAAAAAAGAGGAGTTAAGGGAAGGGATGATAAACCCCACAGTAATAACTTAGGCATACTACTGTCAAAATAAGTAACTGTAAACACGTAAACAAAAGCAGGCATTTGAGTGTTCCTTTCTTTTTCTTAATTATATCTACACATTTATGTACCCATGGATGGTTTTGTGTATGCATATTTCATCCAAAGGGAAATTGTCATGGCAAACATACAGTTTAAATGTTTTCTTGTAGCCTTCTTTCTATGACAAAAGTGCCATCACATTTTTTCATCCTGTAAAAACCATGTCTACCCAAAGTGTCAGATGAACTGAAGTGCTCCCAGTTTTCCATAACAAAGAGGAGTAAACAGATGTCGTGGGAGCAAAGGTCTAACACATAATTCTCCAAACTGTAGCTGTTGGTGGTTTTTTGTTTTGTTTTTTTGGTTTTTTTTTGTTTGTTTTTTGCTGTTTGGTTTTTGTTTTTGTGGGTTTTTTTTCCTTTGTTTTATGTAATATAGCTGCTTTATTTATTTATTATTTATTTATTATTGTTTGGAGGAAGGCTGCTTCCCAAAGAGGAGCACCATTTTTTAACCAAGAGTAATTCAGGAGAAGAATGTTTAGTGTAAGGCTGAGAAGAAGGAAGTGGAGGAAGGGTTGAGGAGGTGGCAAGAGGCTTGTGAGAGGAGAAAAGAGATATTTAAAATGATGGTACTATTCCAGTGTAAGGAACTGGCAAGAAGAGTGCCAGGAAAATGCCATACAGAGAAAAAAGGCAGAGAAACAAGAGGGAGGACAAGGGAGAAGAAAGAGCCGTGCAGAACAGTTGAGGAGAGATAGAGGAGCAAGGACTTTGTAAAAGTGATACAGGGAGAGGAGCAAGGCACCAAAAGTGCAGCCAGAGCAGTGGGAAAGGATGATATTGTAGCTACCAAAACTTGAAAGAATGAATAGCAGAAAACTAGTTTGCTGTGAGAAGTATGTAGTAGCACAGATGAGAAGCTGGTGCCATCATAGGCACCAATATTTATTGGTTTTCTGCCTAAAAAAAAGGCAAATTTTGAGGCTGTCTCAGCTCACTTGGAGCAGAGAGCTCAGAGAGGATGTAGGCAAAGAAGCTGAAGCAGGGATGGAGAGGAGCAGGTACATCCAGCAAGACACAGACTGCAAAGGAAAATTCCCTTGCTCTGGTGCTGTGCTTAAGCTACACAAGGGGAAGTGTAGTTTAGACATCAGTAAAAAAATCTTCACTGAAAGAGTGATTGGGCACTGGAATAATCTGCCCAGGGACATGGTGGAGTCACTGTTCCTGGACAAGTTTTAAAAAAAGACTGGACGTGGCACTGAGTGCCATGGTTGTGTTGATGACGAGGTGTGAGGTTGGACTTGATGATCTCAAAGGTCTTTTCTAACCTAGTTCATTCTGTGATTCTGTGGAATGTGCTACAGAAAGTCCCCATGCCTAAGCCTGAGGTCAGGCTCTCCAAAGGATGTGCTGAGCCTGTGATTTGCTTCTGTGCAGAGGTTGCTTGTGGCTTGCACACAGGCATGGTTTGGGCAATTAAATTACTGCTACCTTTGCTCTGCAGTCTCTTGAGCTGGCTGTAGAAATGCTGGGCCGGCATATTCTGTGAACCCTAATAGGGTTGGAAAACTGTAAAAAAGAAATACAGCTCATGGAATATCCTGCCTCTCCCAGGAAGAACCTCTGAGGCTAGTGTACTAAATTTGAAACCCTTGAAAAAAAGTGACCATCACCAAAAAATTGTCCTCACTCACTGATTTGGAGACAGGAAACAGTGATTTTAATAAACATCTAATCCCAGCTTCTCCAGCCCATTCAGGTAAATTGCTGGTAAAATATCTGGAAAAGGCAGTGAAAATGTTTTAATATCTGAGTTGTACTGGGTCTAGGCTGTGAAGACAAATGCTTTCTCCTCAAAGAAGACATGTCATCATCAAAGTATGTCTGAGAGAAGACATTTTTACATCCACATGTGGATTTCACACCTCAGCTTTCATTCTTTTAGGAAGTGATCTGAACCATTATCATCATGAATAATGGATGCAAACACTTCTCAGTCAGGATGGGATTTTACTTGTAGTGCCAAATTAAATACTGTAGGTCACATCATCCATGTTTCCCTGAGACAGACAAAGGGTCAGAGGAAGAGTCAAGACCCTCAGACATCAACCCCCCATGGTCCATGTGCAATATTCTTCCAGGTCCTTGAAACTGCCAGAGGGAGATGGCAAATTGAAAAGAATGGATTGAATAATTCAATTGAAACAGGTTCCTCAGGGTAAAATAGTAATAAATGTCTCCAGTCTTATCTGACAAACGATAAGGAGTTTAGAGCTGTTAGAGTGATTACTAACACAGCTACACCTCCAGTTCCAATGCATTTCTTCTCTGATAACTAATATACATCATATTTCTACATCTGTCTCTGGCAGCAAGCACAGAAGTTTTGTACTTGCTTAAGAGAATATACTATGCCGAGGGTTGCTATATTTGTTTCAAATGCTTCCTCTCTGACAGGCTCCAGTCACTGCCTCATTGCCAAAGGAAGCTGCAGATTTAATGTGGCAGGGGGTTCCCAGCATGGTCACAGCCGAAACCCAATGAACCAGCATGTCAGCTCTCACCCCTGAGCCCTCACAGAGCTGAGGGAAGGAGTTTCTGCCTCACTGAGCAGCACCTCCCACCCATGAGAAGATGCTCTGCAGCTGTGTCTCCACAGGACCAGTGATCCTCTCTGCTGACACTGATGCTCTCTCCCACATTCTGCACCGTGTCCCTGCTGCCCACTGGCTCCTCCCAGGCATCATCACAAAATGAGGCTGGATTGAGCTGTTTTCCAGCTTAGAAGATGGAATGAGACAGTATCTGGTGGCAGCAGACTCATGGGTGAAGACACTTAGGAACAGGCTTCATTTCCCTCTGAGGGACCTGGGGGTCATAAGGCAATTCCATGTGTGGAGAGGCTGCTGGGGAAAGTAGGAATGTAAGAAAAAAACATACAATTAAAAACTGTTTTTTGCATTTAATTTGATCTTTCATACTCTGGCTTATTAAGGCTTTCAGCTATTCTGAATTGCCTGTGGAGCCCTGCCTCAGATGGGCCAGAAGTATTGAAAAACATAAAGAAAAAAACAGAAAGAGCAATTGCTCCTGTTGCTACTGCTATGAGATCTGGTGCAAGGGGATTGAAGGCCTTATTAGAGCCTGCAAACCTGCCAGGAAGCAATTTTTCCCCTTTGGTAATAAAGCATGAAAGGAAAGAAGAGAGTCTGAATCACAAATGTGGATAAAAGAGATATAGCCTGAAGTGTCTATCAAGAGTCATTAAATATTTGTCTTTTACAGAGAGCACAACAGTGGAATAGGTGTTACACTGGGACACTGGGCTGAACCGAGTGAAGGCTCTTTCCTGTGGGAGCTCTTCAGGCTCTTCCACACAAAGATGTGGCACCCTGTAATGACTTTATGAAATACCTGATCTGAAAAGTGCAGCACAAATGAGAGCAAGGCTCTGCATCGTGCATTTACTCTCAGGGCAAAACATAGCAGTGAATTGATGACAAACCTTTTTGGGAATGACTCACTAACCTTCATCTCCAATTCCCAATTTCCCTGTCCCCAGACTGCTATTTCTTAGAGGGGAAAGAACTGGGAAGTTGTTTCTAGCAGTGGTCTGTGCTTACTTTCAGCTGATTTGAGGTTCTCTGCTGTTGAAGGAGGGTCTTATCCTCACCACCTCCTCTTCTTGGGTTCATATGTCAGAGCAGTCACAAACCTGGGTATTTTCAGCCCCTCCCAGTCACCTTATTTCATTTCAGCTCATTTCACCTCATTCACACAATGCTGGTATGGGCAAGACTCAGGCATTATTCAGCAAGTAGGAGTCGCAGCCCTGTGAACTGTCATGGAGCAAGTTAAATTTATCATGGGAATTCAGGCAGGGGTGGCACAGTTACCCTGCCTAGGGGACACAGCTTTACTTCATTTGTCATTCACAAGCAGAGTCAGAGAAAGGCATTTTGGAAAACAAGCTATATAAATATAACAATGTACAAAAGCAGATGTCTCTCTGCAGTGTTATACACTGGGCTGGACCATGAAAGCTCTGCCAGGTGTGTGCAGGGAAAAGAAATGGGATAATTGGAGACGTTTTGAAGGAATCAGGTGCTGCCATGCTGTCCTGGATTTTCTGGAGGACAGCTGAGCAGATTCTTCCCACCAGCTCTCCCTGGGCATGCACTGCTCCTTAGTGAAGCTGCAAGCCAGCAAATGTGCAGTGAGGAGCTTCTTGTCACAGCCTGGTGCTTGAGGTCCTTTCATATGGTTGAAATTTTTTTTTTAGAAATAAGTCAAGATGAAGGAAAATGCTGGAAGTGCAAACATTTTTGATTGTCCCAGACTTTGCTTTATCATATCAATTTTGTGTCATTTTCTTAGCTGAAAGATTTCTTTCAAATAGCACCAGACCTGGGTATAATAAGAAAATGCAGCAAAATAGCTGCTTTTCCCCCTTCACAGTATCTGCTGGACTAAGATATTAATTCTCCCCAAGAAGGTCTTAGAAAGGTAATTTTGAAAATGCACATCTGGCTATCTTTAGATAAGGTTAATGCATATAACAGCTTAATAATTATGTACTTTCCCTGACTTAGGTGTCAGGATATGTAAAGCTAGCAACATCAAAATAAACCCCAAACCCCAAACATGAAAACTACCAACACCAACACATCAAATATGTTAAAAATTTATATTAACGCTGTCATGTGCTCCTGTTCTTGCTTCCAAGAAGTCACAATTAACAAATTTAGTAGTTACAGAGAGAGAATGAGGGACTGATTCACTCAGTTTTGAGTAAGGTTTGTTGTAATCAGTCAAACCACTGATTAATAAATGGCAGGTGAATCAGTCCTGCAAGGTTAGAGCTATAAAATTTCATTTAGGAAAAGCATTGTTTTAAATAGGACATATGTCTTTATGATATATATATATGTATATCTGTGTTCTCAGAGCTGCATTGGAGCTCTCTGTCTTTTAAGGGATTTCATGAGCATGAGCTGCCAAATGGCTCAGTACAAGATGCTCATATTATGCCCATAGAACTTCAAATTCCAAGGCAGAGATCAAGTCTGGACATGTTTGATACCATCCAAGTCCCAAGATCAAATGCAAATTTAGGCCAAGGTCCTGAATACTTGGGCTCAGCACTTGACCTTTGGACTCATAGTTTTCCTAAGCAGATCCTGAATGTCTCACACTGAAGAATGAAGAGGCAAATAGCCAACAAGGCAGATGGAAATGTCAAAGTACCTTGGATTTCTTCTCTTTGACACTTCTTAAGGAAAGTCGTTATCTCCTAGTACAGATAACCTCAGAACTTTTCAGCATAGACCTGACTTTTGAGGACACATATCTCATTTCTGAGTGCCTCGAAATAGGCAATCACAAGTCTGAGAATTTAGTAAAGAGACACAGTCATTTAGAAGTCATAAAGAATCTTTTAAAACTGTATCAAAGCAACAAAAAACTTGCAAATATTTTCGCTTGTCTAAGCAATAATTAAAGGGAAGTGTGGTATTTAACAGTAGATTGTAGAGAATGAAAAGCATTTTATCCATCTCAGGTTTTGCATGAATTTTCCTCAACACAGCATTGTAACACCACCTGTGTCCCAAACACAGCACAAGGAAAACAGTTAAGTATTCTCACTGAAAAAAGTAGAATCAAATCCAACCCAAGGAGACCGCTTCCAGTCTCGTCCACCAGATTATGGCTAAAAGCAAGAGAAAGATGCAGAACCAACCATTGTCAAGTCTGATACCAGGAAGCAGAGGAAGGAGGACAGCCATGGAAAAGCATTTCTGTTTGAGAAGCTGTAGCTGGTAAATGTGCTGGGGTCTGGCAGGACTGTATCCATCTCTCCTAGGAGCTTTGAAGTTCTCTGCATCTGTGGCAGGCAAGAGGGTACTAAACTGGTTTGAGTTCAGTCTGTTAAGTTTAGATCGTACAGCTGTATCATCCTCTAAGTGTTCCAACAAGGTAAATAACATCTTGTGTCAAGTGTAGACAAGGGATATTAATATTCATTGATAAATCCTGGCTAAGTCAGTGGGTAACCCCAGAGCTGGCTATGGGTTCTTGCTTGGAGAGTTTAGTAATTAAGTTGTTAATCTCAGAAAAAAAAACAACCAACCAAAAAAAACCAAACAATAACTTTGAACACTTGAGAAAATTGACTTGGCTTGAACTTGTCAACAGTCATAAAAAGGAGGATTCCATTGACGTTCTATCATCACATAACATCACATCACATAACTAAACATAGAGGTCTGGTGCTATCTGAGGTGCTTTACTCAAGACTCAAGACGTCACCTAGGGCTGGCAGACACGACACAGGACAAATGTGAGGCCTGCACCCTCCCAGGGGTGTCTGGAGGCCAAGAGGGGTAGAGCATCCCAGGTGCCTGATGTGGGGAAATGAACAGAGCCCTCAGTCCACCCAAGCCATGGTGCCTGGTGAGATGCTCAGGTGGCCAACCAGTGCAGGAAGAGCTGAACTGTTCTGCTGCATCCACTGCCTTACACACCTAAGGCTTGTTTCTGTTCTCTGTACACAGGAATCCAGTGTTTGAAATGCTCACAGGTATCCCACCTGGACTCCAGCTGCAGCTTTGGAAAGGCAGGAATCTGCCATGTGTGCTGTTCCATATTAGCATTGAATAGATGATTTGCATATGAAGTCAGTAAGCTCACCAAATTTCTGCTTGGATTTTACTGCAGTGCAGTTCACATGCTGCTTAAGAGTGTGCCAACCTTTTTTGTGGTTGCTTTGGGAGCTCATGCCGCTGAAAAAGAAATCCAACCCTTTTGGAAAGTCTCGGTCTTAATGCACAAGCTGCTCAGACACATTCAGCCATTTTTGGAATTATTTTCATGGCAGAAGAAAGGAGAGAAGAAATGCCCAGGGCTAAAGAAGCTGATGGCTATGACCTATGAAGTTGCTCCAAATACTTCTCATTGTCAGATCTTTGGAGTTACACTTAAAACATATCAGAGGAAGGGACTAGATAATTCTAACTCAAGTAATTAAAAGTACAGACACTGATAGTAAAGAAAGAAATACCGGAATGAAGACTGTGACACAAAGAGTTTACAATGGTGTATTAATTAATTAATTCTCTATATATTAATTAATTAATTCTCCATACCAAGATCCCTGGTTACTACAAGTCAGCACAGACCTGTTAACTTCTGCAAATAGTGCCAATTTACAGGAAGACATGACATTCAAACCTTCAGCATATTCAGCCTTGAATGGGGTTTTTCTCCTCCCACAAGGTCTAGGCAGTGAAGACATTACACATTTCAGCATGGCAGAATTACAGTATGCTGCTCACACATAGCAATTCACAGCATTTTCCAAGGTGTGAAGCCATTTCAGTCATCAATAGATCACAGAATAAGAGAAAAAGACAAGGTAGTGATCTCAAGATAAAAAAGCATTGTGCAGAGCAAATTGACAAGAAAACTTTACAAGGTTTAATAATCTTGCAGAAAAATCAAGAACCTGTAACCAGATAATTTTTTTTCAAAATGGCTTGCATGTAGCAGAAAATGAATGCAAAAATTAGGTGTTTTCATCAAGGGATTTATTTCTGCTAGTTTGGGCAGCAGAATATGTCTGAAATTTAAATATTCAAAAAATATTTCCACTTGCTGAGGAACCTAAGTTTGTCATGTGATTTAAGTGTCTGTCAGTAAAAGTCATCTAATCATATAATTTTCTGATGGTCGTCAGGTCATGGTGGTCAGGTCGTGGTGACACCAATATGTTTGATAATTTACTCAAAAGCTTTTTGAAACCTTGTGAAAGGAAGGATCTCCTGATGCTTTGGATTGCTGACAGTCCTGTTCCTGTAGGAAGGCTGGATTTGAGCCTCCTTTTCCAAAGCTGCTGTAATGCAGTCTACAGTCTAAACCATACATTTTCTTGTATGCTTTTACTCTGTGGTTTTAAAACATCTTTCTAAATACTTTTGTAGTACTTTATTTCTGCATTCATGAGAAACAACCATGGAGGTTACAGCAAAACTTTATAGATTCTGTTTGTTTTGTGGTTTAATTTGATATATTAACTTCAGTCCACTGGGATCATGATGAGATTTGGACTTTTATGTCTAATGAGCATCATTAGTAATCTGGAGATTTGGACTAATACCCAAATATTTTATAGGTAAATATTTTTAAAATATATGTGTCTACTGTTACTTTGGTCTCTGCCAATTGGTTTTATGTCTGACACTTAGGAGTACTCAAAGCTTTCAGGCTGTCTCTCCCTAAAATCAATGAAGAAAGCCACAAAGTGAGTCTTAACTTTAAAAAATTCATTGGCATTTTGTCAAGCAAACCACAGATACAATTCTCACTTTTTTTTGTGGTGTAAATCATTTCAACGATAAAGTTCATGACTCTAGGCTTTGCTGCATGAAACACTGCATTATGATTTTAAAACAGTTCAGATGAGAGGGAGCTGGGCCTGTTCAGCCTCAAGGAGAGGGGACTGAGAGGGAATGACCCTGTTTGAACAGGGAGGTTGGACCAGGTTGGATCACTGTGGTCCCTTCCCATTCTGTGATTCTGTAAAGACCCGATTAATTCACACAAAGAACCTTTATTTTTGCATATATAAAGAAAGCCATGTCATTTTTTTGTTGCTTAAAACTGGCTTTTAAAAGATGGAAAACAATTTAAGACAAGCAACTTACCTCCAAGCAAAAGATTTGCTTGCTTCATGAAAATACTTTTTTGCCTTCACTTTCCAGCTGCCATAAGACAAACAGAACAGACATGGATGTTGGAATTTGCAAGCAAAAATCAGTAAAATTTCAAGTTCATAAATTCTCAGCTGACAATTAAGAAACTGAGATAAAATATTCAGCTCCTTCCAAAACATCATGAATGGTGAGGGCTCAACAGTACTAAGAAGTTACTAAGGCTAGCAACCTTCACAGAATTATCTACTCTGTGCTTTGTGTTCTTCTCACCTACATCAAATTCAGGTTCAGGTGAGACAAACTGTACTTCAACACAGGTTTTCAGCTGCCACAGTAGTAAAAGAAGAAATGCCAATCTTCCTCTTTTCTGAGACTGATTACATCCAAATCTCACATGAGCTTAGAGGAAAATAGTCCTGAAAACTAACCAGTATTCAGGATAACAATAACAACAACAATAACAATAATAACAATAACAATAATAATGATGAGGAATTTTTTTTCAATTGGATCAATAAATTTATTTTAGTACACAGCTGTATAGATGTTTCAACAAGGAAAAAGGAGTGTAAGGACCCTACAGCAATGGGAAGAGTGAAAGTGAGTTTCTTTCAGTGTCAATTGATGTTGTTCTGCAATAACAACCCAACTACTAGAAGCTACATGAAATAAAATTATCAGACTGTTGCTATGGGATAAGAGTACAAATAAGGGCAGCTACTGCAGCTCTGCTAATGCTTTGTAACTCCTTAAATTGAACTAATTTAGCAGTGGGTCTAAGCTTTGAGAAAAGAATTTGAAAAGAATTGGTCTTAATTATCACAATAGCACCAAGTGTAAAGCACTTCACATTTCCATAGTGCTTTACCTTCACTAGCCAATTAATCAATTCAGCTCCCAATGGCTAACTGAGATTATTAGTAATTTCAATGTCTTTTGCTTAAGGCTGGGAGAAAATTCTGCTAAATCTTCACCCAATTCATAGAAACTTTCTGTAAGCAAAAGTATGAAAGTGCCTGAATGCTCACAGCCTCTTAGTGTACTGCTGGCTGAAAAGGCAGGCTGTGCCCATCCCAGGGGAAGTTTTCAAGGTATTCTAAAGGCCAAAGACTGCAAAAATAAAGGCACAGCAAAATGTGGAGAGGTCTGGTAAGTGTTAACACTTCCAGGAATTTAAGGGCTATGAAAAATAGACATATGAAACACATTTTGGATTGTTTCTGAAGCACTTTTTTGATTGCTAAGTGTACATGTGGTTAGCACAAGGAGATAAATATATTAGAACAGGAGAGAAGCACTGAAACACCAGGAAGAATGAGCAAAGCAATGCTGTAATTATGAAATCTTCAGAAACAGTTCTCTAAGCAATAGGAGAAGGTGTTACAGAAGGTGTTACAGGAGAAGGTGTTACACATATTGTGTTTTCTTGGAGTTAGGTAGTCCAGAAACAACTGAAAATAGTCCAGTCCTTGCAGTATTTAATCCTTAGAGACTAATTTAGAAATTGATATATATACATTTCAGAAAAAAAATGGCATAGGCATCTATGCTACTATATTAATTTCGAATCAGGGAGGAATTGTGCTTTGAGTTAATCTGACATGGAACAAGAAGAGCCCAGGAGGCCTATAGGGACAGGTTTAAACTGGTGAAACTTGGATTTTCTTAGGTAGTATGAGTTGGGGCTTCTGGCAAGATTTGAGAAATGTTTTTTCTCTGTTTAACAACTGAATTATATTAGCAAACAGATTGTAATGGAAATGAGAACAAACCCTTTATCTACAGTCATGTCATTGTGTTACACTGAAAAATAAATTATGTTCTATATGAGCTTTTGTTATTCTCTAATATTTCATCCTATCCCTTCATTAGTGCAGTAATCTCCTCCTCTGTTTAATAATCTCCCATGTTTTTACTTGCATATGGATATGAGAATGTGCAAAGAGAGAATGTGGTGAGGGTTTATTAGTTTATTTTTCCTGATTACATTTCTTATTGGTATCAGATATTGCATTAAAGGAACTCAGAGACTTTTTTTGTTACATTGTCCACAAGTATTCTGTTTCTGTTCTCTTTTGTATTGCTGTTTCCGTTCCCAGTACACTGCTATGGGGAAACTTCCTTTAATCTGGTATGTGCAATGTAGTTAAATTCACTTTGCAGGGTAAGCAGACTTTGATGGTGATTTTTACCAGAGACAGGACCATAAAAAATTGTGGTGTAAAATACCTCATTGAACTGAGGCAGGGAAAAAAGGGAAAGACTGCTTAATTTAGATGAATTTATTTGCTTACTTTATCTATGGTAGTATTTTAATGCATGTAAGACATGGAAAAGGGTATCTATAAAAGCACTGAATTTTGAAACAACCTGTACATTATCAGCTAAGCAAAGCTTTAGCTGAAAAACTCAAGGAAGAGGCTTTTAGAACTGGGTCCATATTAGATGTCTCACTCTTCTTCACACACATCAATTTTTCACTGGAACAACTGCAGTGGCTGTCCACCAACTTGAACAAAATTACTTTTGATTTAATAGTCCTGGACATAAGGGGCAACTCAAACTCTTGGGCTAAATTATGTATCAAAGATTTGTTGGAGATAGAATAAATCTACACGTTAAAGCCAAAAGCTTAACAATTACAGACTGGATGACACATAAGGAAATGAAATTGTAACTCTGATTTGTCAGTTCCAAGAACAAGTGCCTTTATCTCCTGGATGAAAGGAGTTACCTTGTAAGTATTCTTGGCAGCCAGTCTCTTCTCATATTACAGGTCAGGTACAGGAAGGTGGACACTCATACCTCCAGAGCTACTATTTTACAGCAATTAATTCAGCTAGGTATCAGTTTGAAAAATTGCAAAGTTTCCTCATCTGTTCATGAATCATTTCCATACAGAAGAGAGAAATGGTGTGTGATTATCAAAGTCAGAGGGAGGACAGAAAGCTCAAGAGAAAAAAACGACCTTGCAATACCATGTGAAAAACTTGTGCAAACAGCTAATTCTGTGACCTTTCAGCAGAATCAAGATAAGACAAGGGCAGAATGTGTGATTTGTGCCACTATATCAATGTGGCTGAGCTCTGATGAGATGGTGAAGTTGCTCTTGCTGCTGACTGTTGCCCTTGGTCTTGCCTGAGACACTCAGAAAAACAGAATGTTTGAGGTTGGAAGGGATCTTAAAGATCATCTAATCCCACTCCTCCTGCCTAAGTCAGGGATACCTTACACTATCACAGAATCAAAGAATCAGAGAATCAAAGAATCACAGAATCCTTCTTTACAGACCTGCTAGATCAGCTTTCCCAAGGTCCCATCCCACCTGGTGTTTGGGTTTCCTTTTACTGTTTGAGTTTGAGCTACTTGTTCATCCACACAGGCCTCCTGGTGTCTTTGTCCAGCTTCCTCTTTGCTGGGATCTGTTCCTCCCAGGCTCTCTCCCATGACACTCCGCCAAGGAGATCCTTGAAGAGGCCAAATCTGCTATCCTGGAATCCAAAGCTTGTTGTGTGCCCTCCTTGTGCTGTCACATCCTGGACTGCCTGCAACCTGCTTATCTGTCTTACATCCGAGGGCTATCTGTCCTGTCCCTCAGACAGACACCAGTGTGCTTGAAGTGCCCTGTGAAGACCAGGTCTTGTGAATGTGGGGCTGCTGTCCCTTGTCTGGAAAGGCCCTCAGCCATTCAGCCTTCCTGCAGCAGATCCCCATTTTAATATTGTGGGATACTGGTGAAAGCCAGGGAAAAAGCAGCTTGGATTTTCTCAGGCTGCTCAAAGGAAAACATAAGAGAAAAAATTAATAACAAACATTAAGTACCTGCAGGGCATGTGAGAGACGTGACAAGGGGTGTTACCTTCCTCGCACCAATGAAATCAATCCTATCCTCAGTTCCACGATCTAGTCTATAAAAGTGTGCTTGTTTCTTTAATAAAGGCTTTTGCTTCTTTTATGCCTCTGAAGGAAGCCATGTTGCTATATTTTTTTGCTGCATCCTAGCTCGATAGCGACATAATATCACCTGTCCCTGCCCACCGTTCCATCCTGAACCATGAGCTCCTCGCCCATGCCCAGGGGAAGCTCTGTGTGCTCCAGCTGCTCCCTGACATTGAGGTGTTGTCCCCTCCTCATCTCCCTGCCTGTCCTTCCCAGAGCCCGTACTCTTCCCCACCACAGCTTTCCGCAGTCCAGTCACAGCAGCCATTGCATCACATCTCCATAATTGCTGTTGGATGCTGCTGGGAACCAGGGAAGCAGCCTTGGATTTCTCACACTGCTCAAGAAAAACATAAGAGAAAGGAATTATAACAATGATTACGCACCTGCAGGGTGCATGAGCTACGTGACCATGGGTGTCACGTCTCTTGTAGGGGTGTCACCTTCCTTGCACCAATAGGATCATGTGTATCCTTCCTGCCATGAACTACCCTATATGAGTGTAGTGTTTCTTTAAATAAAAGCTCTCCTTTTTGCTTCTCCATTCCACGAAGAACTTTGTTGATATATCCTTTTGCCACTCTCCTATAGCCCAAATGCAACAAATAATATCCATAAAATCACAGCCCTGCAGGCATGTGCACAGCGCACTTCCCTTGTTTATTCCCTTGCTCCATGCATGCGATAAAGGCACTAAATTTGGGCCCCCAATGCCACTGACTCACCTGCTGGAGTGGCTCTTTTGTGCTGCCCTCCAGCCCTCCAGGTTTTCCCCTGCTGACCTTTGATCCCTCTCCAGGTCCCTGGCATCCCTTGCTGGCCCATGTCTCAAGCTGGGAGGAGTGGGAAGGACTGAGATTCCCCTCCCCAATTTTGCTTTAAATAACAAAATAAAACCCAGAGGTCTTGGCATGATTCTTAAGAAAGAAGGCAACATACTGAGATGTGATAGTTAACATAATGAGAATTATGACCTTAAACTCTAGAACTAATCCTTTGTTATGATTTAGAGCTACTTTTTGTTTTTGTTAATTAACATCTTATTTTTCAAGACAAAATATTTAATCAGATTATATTTATTTTCTGTTTTCTAGTGAACATGGCTGCTTTGTCTTATAGAAAAGGTTAACCGTTGGAAAGATTAATTTCTTCTTTTCCAGAAAAAAACGTTATAATTAAGTTCTTAGTGAAACAGATGGACAATCCTACCCACAAAATAGAGGTATTTATGCAAATATCACTGAACTAATTGATGCTTGGTTACATCAAAGAGAAACACATAAGATGCTTTCATTTCTGACTATGATTTACTGCCTTAATGATGCCTTATAGTGAGCCATTTTCCTAAGGGAGAACAAAACCTGTAACTCTTAGCCACAATTTATTTTCTTGATCAATGCAGCTGCATGAGAAGAAAATGCATTATGTTAGCCTAGTAAATGACACATCCATAGGAAAGTGTAAATCAAGTGTCCTTGGATTTTTTAATAAAGAAATAATGTAAAAAAAATCCAGATTCATCCAGGATTGTCTGCATTGTATAATTTTATAAATAATATGCATTTAAAATTATTTGTTCATAATTAATTGCCATCCAGTTAATTTATAGCCCCTGAGGAAAGAGCCAGACATGAACACCTCATTAATTTCAGTTAATCAACAGTAAAACATTCAGAAGGTTCACATGCTTTAATCCCTTCTTTATTAGAGACCATTACCAGACAACTGTGTGCAAACTCCTCTGAAACTGTAGGACAGTTCGTATTTTCCACATCCGCTAAGGCTAGAACCCTTAAAAACAGCTGTAAAAGGGAACATGCATGTTTTGCAAAATGCTGGTGGGACCCATACCAATCCTCCTTTGATATATATTGCTTCCTTGTAGATATAGAGATCCTATATGTAAAAGCCTCAGAATATAAAGCAACGTAGGACTAATCTATAAATCTTTAACTTGAAATAAACTCTGTTCCCTTAACTGATCACCTGGAGTCAAGAAATGCATGGCATGAAGATATGTCTGATGATTTCACCAAGAGTTTGTAAAGTAGAGAGGGAAAAAAACATCTGTGTCTGTAGGGTTTACTGTATGTAGGGAAATTATGAACATGGCTTCTTTTACCTCCTGGGAAAGGGTAAAAGTAAATAAATCTAATTCCTTTACATCCAGCAGAATCATTCTAACATCATCACTACTGAAACAGATGGACAATTGCACCAAATAAATAAAATATTAGTGAAAATATCACTGAGCTAATTGACTTTAATCTAAACCAAAAGAGGGAAAACAAGATACTTACATGTTGCTAATGGCTGTGAATATAATTTATATCATTAATGACTCCTTATGTTAAGCCATTATCATGGGTCTAAAGATTCTGCATCTAATTTAATTTCTTGATCAGTGAGATGAATGCAAAGATAGCACACAGGGATTGTTATAGAGTAAATCATATCTTTATGGAAATAAAGTGTAGACCCACACAAATATATATTTTTTTTTTCTGAAGAGATTTTATTTTTCAACTGTTTTTAGTTATGTAAGGGACAACATTTTTATTTAAGATTTTTTAAAATTATTTTTCAGATATTTTCTCTCTAGAGAAAAGTACAAGATTCTATCTATTACTCATCCAAACCTGACAAGTCTGTGAAATTTCTCAGATTTACCTCGTTACCACTGAAAATAGGTTTTATCATTTTTGGTGAAAATAGGCCACAGTTTCACTGGGTCCACAATTCTAAGGACAAATTTCTTTCTTGAAGCTGAATAGCAAATATGTAATATCATACTTCTAGAGAAAAATCTGGATGTTCTCCTCATGATTTTATATGTGGCTAAACCCAATATCTGTTGGGATGAGACCAGTAAAAAAAAATTAAAGAATTCTGTCACTCTAAATCTGCAAAGCCTTTGCAACGTCTCCCAGCACAGGAAAATGTCCAGGGTCACTGAATCAAAAGTGAACAAGGTGGGATCTAGGAATTGTCCTAATAATCAATTAATTAATATTTTCCATGAGATTTGCTCTAGTACTCAATCCTGAAATTCTGTAAGTACAGTAACTTTATTTTGAAGATAAGGCCATTTTGTTGTTTTTAAACTCGTTATGTTAAAGGCTTGTAAAGATGCACATGTCAAATTTGAACTGCCTGAAAAAAAAATCCATCCAGACTATGTGTAGGGTATTTTCCTCTTAAACACCTCTAGAAATCTAAATCTCTGGGTCCTGTATAGCATTTCAAGCTATAAAGAGTTTACATATTTCAGATGCACACTGACTACTACATTTCCTTTCACAATCCAAGCATCAGAATTCTCTTCCCCTCATTTTTCATAATATGTTGGGTTTTTATAAAAATCAGTGGCAGAAACAAAGAGCAGCTGGTGGATGCAGTGCTGACTCAAGTAGTCTGTGATAGCTCTTTAACAGATAAAACACATCTTGCCACACTGCAGAGGCACATTCAGACAGATAATGTGCAATTCTAATTCAAAAAGTGTTTGAACATAATGTTTCTGTCTTGCTGCCTGATCTTTCAACTTCTGTTTCTTAGCAGTGTTAATTCTATTATAGTCCATTGATTCTCACAAAATTAGTTTTTCTCAGGCTGTTTTACAGAACTTTTTATGAGGTTTTTTGTTTTATATTTTGTGAGTTTTTTTCCCTCTTCCAGCCTTACCCATTCTGTGACTCAGACTCACCTTTGATATATTGCAGAGATTTTACAGAAAATATTTTAGCAGAAACTAACTGTGGGACTTGATCTGAGTGGCCATTTACTGAAGATGTCACAGAAAAATATATGATGCCAGGTGAGATACTTCTACTAGAGTTAGGGGATTAATAATTTGACAGTCCAAGGCACTGGTGAAACCTTGTCTGCAATACTGTGCAACATTCAGATCCCTGGGTCACCAGGGAAATGGAAAATCTACCTAAGAACAGGAGAGTGATGAACCTAAGCATTTCAGAAACAAAGACTCTGAGGAGATTTGATTGCTGAGTACAAATACACCAGGGAAAGAGAGGGAGGAGCTGTTTAAACTAAAGGCCAGTGCTAGTACTGTAACAAATGTTCACATGAATACCTTGTGAGTAGGACATTTTCACCCATAAGAATGGAGTTCTGGAAAAAAAACCTAAAGTAACAGTAGGAAAAAAAACAATCTGCATTTTTAAGCAGGTATTTATTCATTTTGTGCCAAGGAGTAACATCTGGAGTCTTCCCTCACTAAAAGTGAGAGAGAGAGAACAAGAAAATACAAGACACTAGAGTCCAACAACAAACTATTAGTGTCCTAACCAGAAAATTTTTGCCAAAGAAAAGATTGCAGCAGGAAAATGTTGTGCTGTGTAAGAATCCCATTGACCTCAACTGCCCATCAGAGTTGTGTAAAAACCCTGGCAGTTCAAGGATCTGAAGAGTTAAGGCTGAGCATCTTCAGTGCCCAGTTTTAGTGGTTTTGACTGCCTCTGCCTCACTAAGGCAAATGGTACATCATTTTAGAAATCACATGCTCTCTTCTTGTCATGAAGATATTTAATTTCTTTCCCTAAAATCACTGAGAATCATTAATTATCTGAAAAGCTTAGCTAGGAGGTCTTGTTAGGAAATCTGAAGAAAACTTCTCTACTCTCATTCTGAATAACAGTGAGGGGATAATGCTGAGACACTTATTCATGCCTCCATGGCTTGGAAAATGCAGCTTTTCTAAGTGTAGTAGTTCAGCTAGGGATATTAAAGGTGGTCCAGCATATGGCAGAAGAAAAAAATGCAACAAAATCATTACTAAAAGGAATGTAAAATTACAAGAAAACAGGAGACATTAAATTCTCTGTGGTAAATTCCTTTGATAGAACATAAGGATGTGGCTGCTTGTTTATTTTAGGATGGGAAGACGAGCAAGACAGCACATTTCATGCTCAAGGAAGAAAAAAAAATAGACAAATGTAACAACAGTGCTTCCTAGTTGCTGAAAACTAATAAATAAAACCAGATTGTATATTTTTTCAGGCTGCATCCTCTCCTTTCTGCTAACTACAGAATCATTTCAAGCTTTTCACTCTATTTTATTTATTTTTCAGCATATACTGTCTTTACAATTCATTTCCACAAATTTGATTATTTCCATTTTGAGCTTCACATAATGAATCACATCTTTGTTTCAAGAGCTCCTTATCTCCTGATCCCTTTTGAGATCAAAAGCATGAAATTTGATACATTAGCTGTTCTATCCCATTACATTAATTTGGAATGAAGATCATGTTTTGACAAATTGCTTGAACTTTATGAAGCATTTATTGAAATCATTGTCTTTTAAATATATATATTTGCAGATCTTATACAGAAATAAATAAATAAGCACATGAGAAAAGCAGAGAAAGCTAGAAATCAAACAGACATGATGGGAGCACACATAATTACTCTAAAATTATTGTCTCAAATTGTGCCTGCCTCATAGGCAAAAGTGCCAAAGGTAAATAACAAAATGCTCCTCTTTTCAACTTGAAAGAGTAGATATAATTTCCTGTAGTTACAAGGTATAATTTGCTATTGTTTTTATTTGGAACAGTGTGAAATCCACAGCAAAAGTTGAGAGATATCACTTTAGGGAGTAAATTTTTGATCAAGTTTCTCTTCTGGTAGATGCTTTTATCAGAATTTTATCAGCCTCTGTGGATGGAAAATAGGACACCTCTTTTTCCTCTTCATCTTTAAATGTTTTAGCTCTTTGTCCTTTCAATTTCTAAATATGACAGCACCTCAGTTAAAATAAGGGGTTTGCAAAAAGCCAAGGACATGGCTCTGAGGCACAAATGACCCCCCATGTCTCCCTGCCTCTGCTCCTGCCTGTGTCAGAGCAGAGGAGCCTTGGTGCTGGCTCAGATGTGATATTATGGCACTGGAGCTGGGTGTCCAGGGACAAATCCAGGTCACCCTCACGGCACAGACACTGCTGTGCAGAACTGTGAAAGAGAACAGCATGGAGAGGAGGGGACAGGAGCATGGTGAGGAGAAGGCAGCTCACCTTCTCTCCTCTTGGGCTCCAGATCCATCTGCTGGATCTGGCAGTTTAGGGGCAGGAAGGAAAGTTGTGTGAAATTCCCACTCTCTGCCTACTCCAGAAACACAATCAAAACCTCGGAGTCTGGATCTCATGGCAATTCTGTGATGAGTGAAGTGCATCTAGAAGGTGCTCCAGCCCACAGCAGTGCAACTCTCTGCACATGACTTAAATACAGCTGAAATTAATGAGATTTGGTAGGTTGAAATAGCTTATGGACAAGCTTTAATTTACAGACAGGAATGGAGGCTTCTCTGGGTCTGAATTTCAGAACATTCTTTGGAATTGTGAGATAACATATCCAGCTATGAATGATCAGATATGTACCTGCAGTTTTTTCCCTGCTGTGAAAGGGTTCTGTGCTCTTGGCATTATTTCTAAAGAGAGAGAATAATACCTCCCTTCAGCCAAGGGATTTCTGAAAGCCTGTAAAGATTATTCATGCTCCCTAGAGACTCAGGGGAGAGAAATTTGTCCAAAAGTCATCTCTGAACTCTTTTGTTCTACAGCTTCTGGAGAGGCATGCTCTCCCTGTAAATACCTCAGAGAGGCAAAGCCCAGGAGCCAAAGCAGACACAAAGAAGTTTAAAAAAACATACTGAGTGCAGCACAGACTCTGAGCAGCTGGCTCAGAGAAGTTTTGGCAGAGCAGCTGAACTCTTGAGTGCTCAATAGCACAAAATACCCAAAAAATATATCCCCTGTCTCTGATTCCATATCATTTTCTTTATGTCTTTACGTCTCTACCTTTACTGTCTTTTTGTTTCCATTCTTCCCTTTGGTATTTTTGTCTTCCTAAATAGCAGGGATAAGGATATTTATGCAGATTTCTTAGTAGGCAAATGTTTCTTGTATGTGCTCTAATGTGCTTCCTGTCATGTTGTTCATTATTCCTTCAGACTTTAATAATGTTCTCAGCTTGATATGGTTAAGAATAATGAGACATTTATTCCTATTCAAGAAGCTAATTAAAAGACTCAGTTTTGCTTCTCTTAGGTGGGTTGATAGCTTAATTACAGATGTGAGATTCACAATAAAATCCCCTTTCTATATTGGGTAGCCCTATATAACTACACCATGTCTCTCTTTCCATTTTCTTCATGACATTGTATATTACAGTTCCATGGAAAAGAACAATACAATGAAGTTTGAAACAAAATGGTTCTGCTAACGAGCTGCAAAAATATGATGAGCAATTACTATGTGGAAGCTAAAGTGAGAATTATTTCGAGTTGGAACTGAGGTTTCCATTGTATGTCTGAAAAGAAAATAGGGCCTGGCTATTGTCTTCACTTGTCACCTCCAGCTCAGATCATAAGTAATGGCACATGAGTGATGCCTGGCTGTGTGCCCATACTGAGCTTAATTCTTCAAAGTGGAGAAGTCTATCCAAAGCCAGAGACAATCAGAGCTTCCTGGAGTTTTGCCCTTGTTACACTGTATGCCAGAAGTGATTTAGAGCTACACTGTGGTGCCTTCCCAATACTTTTCCAGACTTATATTTTACTTGTATTGTCTTCTTGTTACAGCTTGCTGTTAAATGCCATAAATTGTAAAATAAAGAACGAAGACCTAAAGAAGCTTTCTGAGTCAGCCCACCAGAACCTCAGTGCAAACAGAAATAATGGTAGATCCTCAACTCCATAAAGTCCCCAGTCCTGCAGATCTTCAGGGTGCACAAGAAAAAGCAGAGTGAACCCCAGACTAACTCACACTGGAAGCAGAGGCAGAACTGTGTGGGGTACTCCAGGCAGGAGATGGAGGCTGTGGAACAAGACAAAAACCTAGAGAAAGAACCAGGCTCTGCCAGGGGCCCAGCAGGGTTGTATGGGAATGACTGGCCTCAGAAACTCTGGATCTTCTGGTCTCCTACAGTAGGATCTGTCCAGGCATCTGCCTGCAGTGCTGCTGCAAATTGGACCCTGTCAGGTGGTTTATTTGAGTGGACAGCTGGTGGATACCTTGCTGTGTTCAACATTTTTCATTACATAGGTTCAAGTTTTGAAAGGATCATAAAGGAGCACCATGTAAGAAGCTCTGTGTCTCCATTCTCTGGGAGGAGATTGGAAACAAGGAGGAGGTGAAAAGAGTTCATGTCTGCCCTGAGAGATAACTCCCTTGTTAAGAAAATTCCAGACACGGTTGGGTTAGTCCAAAGTGACATTTCTACTGAGTTTTATTGAAACTTGATGGGATATGGACAGCTGCAGATCCTGGGAGTCACACCATGGCCAAGGTTTGGATGCTCCTGACTTCAGTTACTTGAAGGACTTTTGTCTTTAAAAAAGAAACACTCACAGACTTTTTCATCTTGCTTTGAGTAACTGCCATACCTGCCTATCATCTGATGGTGGTAACCTTTCCAGTCATGATCTCCCACCAGTAACTCCAGGAGCTACAGACTGGGGAGTTTTTCTTCCTGCTGAGCATGGCAAGTACATCTGACTATATGGACTATCCACTGATTATTAGGTCTGCATCATTCTGTCTATTTTAGACAACAATCTTAATTTCAGACATCTTCTCTTCTCTCTTCTCTTCTCTTCTCTTCTCTTCTCTTCTCTTCTCTTCTCTT
>JANRMJ010160679.1:0-32927 GCA_025584955.1 Alethe diademata
CAACAACACCCCCCCCCAAAAAAAATCCCAAAAAAAAAAAAAAAAGGAAGAAGGAGTTCCATCACCATTGGATAATTTCTCTCTATTTTTTTATGTCAGATCATTCTCAAATTGTATCTTGTTGCTTTAAACTGATGCTGCAAGTAACTTCAACTTATTTGAAAGGACATGAATGCTGCACAGATGGTCCAGAATGACCAAACCTGAGAGTTTCCACCACTCTTTGAACCAAGCTGAGTAGTCAAGCAACAGTATGAAATACCAGTGACCTACTCTGTACTTATAACACGCCACTTTTTAGCAAGGCTATTAAAAATATCCTAGTTGATAGGAAGGATATTGTCATCGCATAATAAAAGGGAGATCAAACTCAATATTATAAAATGCATCTTTAAAAGACATGTACACTTTCATGCCAGCCTCCACCCATTCTGTTTCCACAAGAGGATAAGAGGATGCAGAACTCCTGCAGGCAGAAGTCCTGCATAGGATGAGGAGCCTGGCTCACATGCTGCCATAGACATTACTCACTTCTTGTTTGCTGTCTGAAAGTGAACAGTCATTCTGGAATAATTCTTATCCTTCTGCTTCTCTCTGGTGGCAGAGGTAACAGTGAGGTCTCCAAAGAGATCAATCAGCCACGTCAGACGGGCAATTCCACTGAAGGCTGGGAATCCTGATTTGTTTTCATCGAGGACACTGCCTGGTGGAATAGAAACTGTTGAGGAATAGGCAATAGCATAATGCCTTCTGCATAGGAAAGGAGGAAGAAACTGCAGTGTATTGCAGGCTTAAAGATCGAGCTGTAGAAAGGTCAGTGGATGGACTGAGTACAAAAGTCAAAAAACACATGTAATGTTGAAATGGATCAGTTGATGAGCTGTGGCAGAGAGGGCTGCACAAAGTACATGCAACAAACCCTTCTGAACATGTTGAGGACAGCAGAGTTTATGTGGATTCAACAAGGGAATTATCCAGAACCAGTACCTATGTCTCTACTCAGTTTATAGACAAAGTCTTGCATGAAAGGACTGAAAGAAGCCTGCAAGCACTGCCATCCCTCGGGAGCAAATCCAGATGGACTTTGATTTTTTCAGAGCTACTGACCTGTGAAATGTAATGTTCCCTTCACCAGGTCTTTCCCAGCCACCTCTTTTTTCAGCTGCTTGTACTCTTCAGTAAGAAGTTCAATGTGCTCAACATGGAGTACTTTACCTGCCATTAAGAAAACAAAACAAAGCCACACACATACACACACAAAAAAAAGGCAAAAAACCAGGACAGATTAAATAAAAGTTTTCTGTATGAATGCAAGTAATGTCTAAACAGTAAAGGCTTCACTAGCCACAAGTGGAAACTCACGCAGAAATATTCTGATGCATGGCTCACAAACTGATGTCAGGAAGAAGATCAAACATGGAAACATGGAAACATGGGCCCTGATCTGAAGCATCAATCTGGGTTAAGGATTTTCAGGAGACAACACATACAGAGACTACAGGAACAGTAGCCACTATGTTTAACAGAAACTCTGTAATGAAAGTCAGTACCCAGCTAAGGCTGAAACAGAAGTCTTCAGAGTAACAAATGGATTAATTCATGGCCTCTTTCCCCTCACATTTCCTACATTTCCTTGTTCTGCATTTTTCCTCCCAGGGTAGTAGGAAAGAAAAAGGAAGGGGAAAAATAGCATAATGCTCAGACTCAGATTGGAACAATATGTTAAGAAGTACCTCTCTCCACTGCAATTAATTGACTACTTTGAAATAGACTGAAATATCCAATACAAGTTGAATATGTCCCTCATTCAGTATGTGTTTTTCTGGAAGATTTCCAGGAGAGTCATTGTAAGCTGCTGACTCTAACTGCTGCTGCTTCAAGAAAAGAGCCATAAATTCTGCTCAATGGGAAACCATTTGGTGAGCAACAAGGCAGTAACTGGTATTGGTACAGGGAAACAGCACAGCAGAAATCCTACACCTCCAACGTTTCAGGACAAAAGTCACAAAGGAGATCTTTAAGAAGCAGTGGTATAAAAAGTGCAGCTTGTCCAAACGACTTGCACTCCACTTCTGCCCAGCACTGCTCTTTTCCTTGCAGCCCTATTCATCCTCACTGGCCCCAGCTGAACTGCCAGCTTCTGACCCTTTGCACCACTGGGACGGGACACACTTTCTGGAAATAAAAGATTTTGCTTAGAGACAAGCTGTCTTTCAGACAGGGATGTGTTGCTGGCCTACAGTAGCATGAGCAGCTCTGTGTGGCCAGCACATCACAAATGCTAGAAGCTAGGAGAGCTGCCTGCAGTTTCATTTCCAGGGAGAGAGAGGACATGGAATTGCACAAGTCCAATAGCTGCACTCATCAAGTGCTTTACCATCACAGTGACACAAGTTTTCCTCTTTAACTGCATTCTAAGTGTCATAAATAGAGAGTAGAGTTTTCCTGAGGGCAAACATACAAACAAACTCTTAGCATTGACATTTGTGACTTTGTTCCCCTATTGGCACAAGTCCTAGACAGTCATACTTCCTTGCACGTGATGACTAAAGGTAGGCTGGAGATTTGCCTTTGAGCTTGGTGCCACCCAACAGATAAGACTGCTTACATTCTTGAGAACAAATGTGTTACCTTTCTGCTCAGCCATCTCCCAGAGCTCATGGGCTGCCTTAGCAGACAAAGTCATGGGGTACTCAACAAGGACATGTTTCCCAGCTTCTAAGAACATTCTGAAAGAGATAAAAGCCATTAAAGAGGATATTATCCTAATCCTCTCTCACCACAGTGCAACCTGCTTCTCATTCCCACAGCCAGCTTCACACGGAGAGATGCACAACACAAAGTAACAGAAAAAAATGGCAACTTTCCTAGCAAGGATGGTGTGGTGGCTACACCACACATTTAAACAGCAGGGGAAGGGATTTTAATTCTGTTTTTGCCACAGAATTCCCTCACTCACCTACATCAAGTTGCTAAAATGCTACAGCGTTGAGCACTGCAATTTCTCACTTACAGACAAGTAAGCAGTTGGAGTGGGGCACTGGGCTACTCTTCCACAATATAATGTGTGAGGAAAGGCTTTAAATCCTCTTTTAAGCTGCCTGTCCATCAAACACAAGCCTAGAGGCGCAGAAACAGAATTACTTGGGAAATTAATGCATCTTAAATCCTACTCTCTTCCTTATTGGTGGGCTTATTGGTGCTCTAGGGAACTCACTATAATTTACTTCAAGCTCCTAGTCTGGCACTCTTTCCTCAGTGTTCATATCTCCTGCAACAGCTTTACACAACTCCTCTATGCTTCTAAAATACAGGGGGAAAGGGGGAAAACAGGCAGGGGGAATCCCCTAAAATACCTGATGGTTTCTTCATGGCTTCTGTTTTCTGTGCTGATGAAGGCTGCATGGATGTCTTTGTTGCTCAGAGCATCTTCCAGGCTAATCTGCTTAGCCTCATTAATATTGCCAAAACTTCTCCTGCATATTTAGCATAAATACAACCAGAGTATAATTGTCACAGTCCATTTTTTCAACCACATATTGTGTAGCAGTACTTAAAAATTGTTCCCATGGACCACTATCTCACTGAGTTCAATCAGGTTATAATAACCAATTTCTTATCCAGGAAGAGCATGAGAACTTACAGACAAAAGTAGAATGGAGAACTGAAAAAAAATGGACCAGTGTGCAGGTGGTGCTATCAGTCCAGAAAATGGCCTGCTATTGAACTATCCTTTTTGGTTTTGGTGTTTTGGTTTTTAATAAGCATTATTACCAAAGAGATGTTGTAAAAGAGTGATTTGAAAGAGGACAGTGCTCCTATGGGAGAACTTCTCCCCACTATCCTGGATAACGTGGACAAAAGCACTTGAGATGGCAGGGACACACAACTGCAAGCACAGACAAGCAGGAGAGGGAGAAAGCAGATTACTGTGAATCATGCATTTCAACAGCATTGTTTCTCAAAACATCAGTGGTGGAAACCCTATCTACAGTGCTCTTCAAAGGCTACCTGTAGCACTGGCAGAGGCATCAGAGAACCAAAAGTGTAATTGGCAGGAAGATAAAGTGGGTGACCTAATCAATCCTTTCCATCTCAAACAACTCTGCATGATTTAAATATAGCTGGAAAAATACATTCACAGTCTGAGATCCATAAAGGTACTGCCTAACTATTTCAAACTTTTATGCTTTGCTGTGTAATGGGCCATACAGTCCAGCAGGAATGCTCAGAGGAAGGTACACACTAAATTTCCACAGTTCCAAACTAGTGAGAAAAACTCTTGTTCTCTAAGAAGCGTAGGAAGGATAAGAAGCAACCTTACTGCATGTAGCAAATCATGGGATATTCTTTAGAAATTTACAGATTCAATACTTGGTTTAAAAAAATAGAATTTTATTGGGAAGTTGGAGTATTTGGGGCATTAAAACATGTTTTTGCAAATTTAGAACTCTGTAAAACTTATTTTTTAACATTTCTAGAAGTGCAGACACAAGAACATGCAGACACTAGATCATTAGAGTACTTATTGTCCGCACTACCTTAAATCTACAGGAAATTCCAGTCAGACAGCTTCTTTTTATCCCACAGATTCTACAGCAAGAACATCTCTCAGTTTTTATTTTAGTAACTTCTGAAAGATCTCACTAAGGTAATCTATTTGTTCCCTCTTGCAGAGCTTTCTGTGCGCACTTCTGAGCTGCCACTCAGAATGACAGGCATATTTGCATAAACTTTCCCTTTTTGGCTTGAAAAGGAAGGAAAAAAAACCCCAAAACACCTCAATATAGGTATTAGACATGCTAAGATGAAATTTCTAACCTGGATACAAATCCAAAGAGTTTCAGGTGCTCAGAAGGGCTGGAAGGCATCGGATTCATCAAGTCTCGGATTCGTGCTAAGCCAGCAATTCCAACTCCAACTACTACTGTCCCAAACATTTTGCTAATCTGTCAAAAAAAAAAATTTAAAAAAAAAAATAAGGAAAAAAGGCAGCTTTCTTTTTCTTGTAACAGGGACAAACGCAACTGGGAGGGAAGGTGGAAGAATGGTTACTCTTGAACCCTGCTTTCATTGCACCAAACCTTATTCAAGTGTCAGCAACCAGCTAACAGAGACGTGATGCTATAGGCTACTGAGCTCACTCATATCCCATTGAAATGGGATCAAGCAGTTCAACGTGTCACAGGACTGGTCTTGAGGTTTGTATTTAACAGCTATTAAATCACAGCTCCAGCAAAGTTCTTCCTTTCCGTGAATAGAAAGCAGACTTCAAAAGTGACACATTATTCTATTTATATTGCCACTTCCAAGCTGGAAAGGAGCCAAAAGGTTCTGCAAACCCAGCAGAGCTTTATATAAACCCTGCTGACTTCCTGAGTGTCTGCAGCATGGTGCCACACAGACAGTCCCAGAGCTCAGAAGCATAGCTGGAATACTTTGGGACAGGAAGCAAAGAGCATCTTTTCATTCCCCATGTAACCACCAGCATATCCTACAATGTCAAGCTGTAACCAACCATCTAATTGGATCAAGATGCTTGCTTGACATTTCCATGCACAAAGAAAGTTCTTCCATCTCTTTAATGACAAGCAGGCATGTCTAAGATTTACATCTCCAAATGCAACTGCTGACACAACTGCATAATATGGAGGGTGAGACAGGTATTGATTGCACTCACTGGCTGGGCTGCTGGGCCTCTAGCAATAAATTCTTCTCTTGGTTTTATGATTTGCTGCTGATCTGCAGAAACACTTGGCAACAGATGAAACCTTTCAAACCTGCACTGTTCCAGCACCCTGAGGACTAGCAACACTTTGTAAATTAATTGAAGATTTACAGGAAAGCGGCCTAAAATGAGTCAGGTCAGATCAGAGCCTCTTCATTTTTCGCTCCTTCCATCTCATGAAAGCATCCCTTCAATCTCTGTTTCTTCTGCTTCAGTCTTCTTCCTGCCACTGCCAATCCTTTCACTTGAGTGAACTCTTTAGACTGTTTACACTACTTGGCTGCAGCCCTTCACATTTTTTGAGATTGAGATGGGTAAATGGACAACCCCACCTAACTCTACCTTGTGCCTCTTGTCTAACAGGATCACAGTGCAGCAGCAAAGACATAAGTGACAGTTCTGACAGTGCAAGAGGTTGACAGCTGCTGGCACAAAGGAAAAAAGATCCCCTTTCCAGTCACATGCCATGTCTGTATTCTGTTTTCCTTTAAGCTCCTGCTTACGGCACTGGATGCCACTCACTTTATATATGCCAAAAAGATATAAAGGTAAAACACAGAGCAGCATATTTAGTGTAAGAAAATAAACTAGTGATATATCAAAGAGTTCTCTATGGGAACAGTGATGTTTTATCTCCAAGTATTTGAGGTATGGCATGCTGACACTATTCACCAGGGAAGAGAAGTGTGTAGGGCTAAGAGAGCAGGGGGAAAGAAGGGCAACATAACCACAAAACTAATTTTCAGTACCACCCACAGGCAGAGTCCTGGTCTGAGCTCTCCATCACATTTGCTTTTCCGTATGGCCAAAGTGAAAAAGAGACAGACTTGCAGAATGACCTCAGCTGGAAGGAGCCCCAGAGGGTCACCCAATCCAAACCCCACTCAGTTGCACTAGGGCCATGCTGAGTTCTGACTGCCCCCGTGGCTGGCAATCCTTCAGTGTCCCATGCCCCTGCCACAGCATTTGACCACAGTCACAGCAAGAACTTTTTTAGTACTAAAAAAAGTAAGGCTCCAAACAACCTTGATCAACGAGACTTTTAAAAGGGCTTACAGTTGTTCATGCACTCTGAGTTAGATGCACAGAAGTACCGAGAAGATATTCTCAAGAGGTCAAAATAACAAAAATCATTTTACTGGCAACTTCAGAAAATCACAGAAATCTGGCAAGTTTAGTACAACATTCAATCAACAGAAAACACTTTTCAAAGCATTAACTTGGCTCATTCAACTTGGTAAACTCTAAGACAATTAAAATTTAAGTTACTCAAAAAATCGAAGAAGACAGAAGAAGAGAGATCAAGAAAGAAAGAAAAAATAAAATATATAGAATAACCCAAATATAGCTACCAGCTTCTGGGTTCCAGCAGTGTACAGACAGACATTCCAAGCATAGGTACAGTCAAGACATCTGACTGCCTTGTGTTCAGCCTTAAATACCCCTCGGTATTCCTGGGCCATTCCCACCAGGTGGGACTTCCAGTCATTTGGCCACTCAGGAGCTGAGCTCGGGGCTCCAGAGGCAGGCGTGGAGCATTGCCTCTGGTGTGCCAGGGAGCCTCTGCCAGGCTGGGATACAGGCTCTGGGGTGGGGGTGTACAGGGCAGGGCACTGCTCTGCCAGAGCAAGGCCTGACCTGCCCCTTCCTCCACACACATGCAGCCCACAACATCCCGAGGCATCAACCTCTCCAGTCTCCCACAATCCCAGCTTGAAAAGAGCTGATCATGAGCTTACTCTAAGTTCAGAATTTTTCAAGGTTAGTGGAGTGTTAAGCTGTTAATATTTTCCCATTGCCTTCAGCAGGATTGGGAGTTGGAGTCATATGGCAAACAAATTCCCCTGAACCTCCTACAATCGTGCTATTTCCAAGAACTACTTTTTTTTTTTTTTTTTTTTTTTTCCCCCTCTGGTGAGCTGCAGTCACCTCTGCTTCAACAAAGTGGGGGAGCTGACTACCCTCTTCAGGGAACAAAGAACATCTCTACAGATGCTCAGGTAGCTGAACATCAATATTTTTGCCTCTCCTTTGAAAAAAGAATTTCCTAGTTTCTTCTGATCTCCTCAAAACTAACATTTAAGAGAAACAAGATGATTTTAACCTAAGAACAAAATGTGCAACCTGTTGCCATAGCAACCAGCCATTTGGTCCAGGTCAAGGGTTTGGTGGCTGATACACCAAACGAGACAGCTATTAAATGTATGTTCCAGAACCTTTGCTTACGCACATAGCTAAAAGAAAAATTGCTATGTTTGCATCCCTGCTGTGGCTTTTTATTACCCTTACTTTGCTAACACACCAAAATCTGCAGCTGCTCAGGCAGAAAAATAAATTAGGTTTTTTTCAGAACTGTTACAAAGCAGGTAAGAGCAGAATAGGCAATTCTCATCTGAGTGTCTATATGAATATATAAAAATTTGCTTTTTCTTTCAAACCTTTACAAGAGGATAACAGCTACAATAATCTTTCACCTACAAAAATGATGAAGTAGAAAACCCAAATCACAAACTGCTCTGCCTGCCTTTCACACCTTTTTCTTAAAATCAGTGATCTCTGTTAAAGCTTTAACAAAAAGGGTTTCAGAGGCATTTTCAAGGCTGCTGAACTTCGGTTCCCATCATACTGGAAAAAAGTCATACTCTAAGTGATACAACATTATACTGGACAGTGTCCAAAAGCGTTTTTTCCACCCTTTCCTAATTGGCTGCATGAAAGCAAAGAGAGCTGATGAGAAGAATAGGAGAAGTCTTTCATGCTCCCATGCTGTGCCTAAGGAATGCCTCCCACATCACAGCAGCACCCACCCTGGCTGGGTTGCAGGCAGCCAGGCTCACCACAGGTCCCCTCTGAACCGGGACAAGGGGGATGGTGGCTGCCACCGACTGCTGTGGGAGCTCTTCCCCACTGACAGCCAGCACAAGTGGCCCCTCTTACCGAGGGAGATAAACCCTGCATGACACAGAGAAAGAGCTGAGAAAGGCAAATAGCTGAAGAGGATCATTTATTCCACACCAATATATCATTGTACCATCACTCCTCTGCTCTTGAGCTTTCTGTGCTTCTGCTGTGTATTTCCTGCGTTAAATCTAGGGTACTCTGTAGCAATTAACAACAACAACAAAAAACAACAACAAAGAAGTGGTCTATACCCAAATATTGCAAAATTTAGCAGCAAAGCAGGAATATTTAGCAGCAAAACAAACAATGGAGTAAGCTCAAAGAAATCCGTCATCCAGCAACAGTGTTCCTCCCCAGCGCAACCACAAGCGTGACCCTACATCTCAAAACTGCTAACACTCACTGAGATAAGCCTGAGGGAAGCGAGGCTTTCCTCTGCTTTGTGCAACGTCACTAAGGCCATGCAAAGGAGTGCAGAAGCAAGCTAAAAGGCAGAACTTAGGAATTCTCTCCAACAAAATTTCTCATGGCATGTCTAGACATTACAGAATGAGTGCGAGCACCTTCTCCCATGATATATAAAGAATTTCAGTAAGTCTCCTGCATTTTCCCTGCAATTTTCAAACTCTTGTTACCACAAATATGAATGAGTGATTCACATCAGAAACCAAAATATTTTTTAGTTAATGTCACAGGTAATAGCATAACACACATGCAGGAGGCTTTCCTGAAGCAATCTCAGCCTGGTGTTTTAAAATGCACTGCCCAAAATGCCACATGTATCTTAAGAGTAGCAGAAACCCCACAGATAAGTATTTAAAGTGAAAATACCATTGTCAAGGTTAGTTCACTTTTGCATACTCAGCAGCTGAACCATGAGTGTCTGAGCCTGGCTGGAGGGATGCCCTTTGTACATATGAACATACACACACTCTCACTAGCAGACCTTCACCCTGCTCAGTCAGAGAGGTGAGCACAAGGAGACTGCAGGTGCTGCCTGTGTTTCTGTGTTCTGTCTGTGATCTGTACATCAGGACATGTACATATGCATATACACAGTGTGTATGTGTGCCCTATGTGCGTGTGCTGGGAATACATTTTAAGCCTAAATATTGATCAGGCCTATGGAAGTCTTGCCTCTTTCAGACTGTTGGATTCAGCCTGATCTTTTCCTCTGACAAAAAACCGGGCTGGACTTGTTGCCAGATAAAAATCATCAGCACCTGATAAGTTAACACAATGTTTATTCTCCAAAAACCACTGGCCTATGGAACTGCATACCCATTCTGTAAGAAAAACTGAAAAGCAACGAGCCCAGCTGTGCCAAACTTTAGCAGTTTACTAGGCAGTCAGGGTCTTTGGGGTCACCAACCACCAGGGACCACCAAAAAGACCCCAGGACAAAAGAACATATATGCAGAGGGGAGGGAAAATATGTTAATGATTTCTGGGAAAATATTATCAAATGTATGTTTATTCTGGGAAAAATCAATGAATATATATGTAAAATATAGTACATAAACAGGACCTTTTCTGTATTCAGCAAGCACGATTTTTGGAGGAGACATCCCCTCATGCATCTGGCCAAATATAGAACACTGGCTTCTTAATGCTATACTGGCATTAAGAAGTTTTTATTTTTACTGATATTTGGTAACAGACTGAGGAAGTTTTCCAGAGCTCCCTTCAAACGGATTTGTTGTTTAGATATCATACAAAATGTTTCCTTTCTTACTGCAGCAGAGCCCTGAGATGAGGGCTGCAGAACCTTCTTCAACAAAAGTTTACAAGGAAATACCAGACAGACAACAGCAGTCACTGTAAAACCATCAAGTTGAAAACTGGAAGTTTCTCTCAGCCCTAACTTTCTGATTTCAAATACCCAGAGACCTGGCAGATGCTGTACTCAGGGTGCTGGTACATGCTACAACCTGTGCCACCACATCTTGCTCTCCTTGTCTCCCCTCAGCATGAAACATCTGCCCAGAGCATAGACAGCAGAAGCTGAACAGCGTGGATTCTATTAGTGTCATTATTTAAAAAGGAAAAACTCACAAATACTCCAATTTGGCAGCCTATTCAAAAGCATAAATACATTTCTTTCGGCAGGAAACCAGTTATGAACTTTAACTTCTGTATATGCAGAAGCACCACCTGGAAGGAGGCCCTGCATGGGTTCCCAATTGAAGATCTTAAATAAAAAGGCAAAAAATTATTGTTTGAATTCAGTTAGCAGGATGGATGTTTCTCCTCTGCTTTTACTGCAATCTAGAGAGAAAAGTAAAGTTTCTGCAAGAGAAAAACAGTCAGAAAGGTAACTCCCAACACTCTTTGTCACTTCTCTTCAAAACATTAATTGAACATAAAATGAGAATCAGAAATTTTCTCAAAGACCTGCCAAGACCATTTACAGTCTCCACATTTCAGAGGAAAACAGCAGCACATAGAAGTTATAGAGCAATTTGCAAACGTATGTTTTCCTTGAGAGCTGTTTGTTATGGACTTAAATATCTACTGATACTTAAATATCTACCCTGACTAGCACCTCTTCATCTCTCCCACCATCTCTCTGGCTATCACAACCCAGCCTTCTGACAGGCACACCGGCTCTGTTGAGTGAGTTTTAACTTCAAGGCATCAACTCTCACAGAGGTTTGCCAGCAGAAAACAATCTCTCATCCTGACTGGCACCACTGTACTTCGGAAACAGCCAGAGGGACTCCTACTCCAGGCTTTTAAATGCCACTTGGAACAACATGCCTGCATTGTTTTACATTGATATGCAGGTTCACCAATTAAATTATGGTTTCCAGCTGACTGCCAAAGTTGAAGTTGATATAGTTACATTGATATATGGACAAATGCTGTGTTAAGCTGCCAAACAAACACCTTACTCTAACCAGCATATGGCTGATAATATAGAACTGCAGTTGTAACAGATATGCTGCCTCCAGCATTAAAACACAGTTCTGCTAACCCCAGAGTCTGTAGTGGTCCTGACACCCCATCATATGGCTGCTTCCCAGAGCCTGCAACCCATATTTGAAGCAAAATCATCTCACAAAAGTAACATAAAACCATGAGAAGTACTGAAAAAATCTGAAGATCTGGTTTTAATATGTGACAGATTCCACACTATGGAGGATTGAAACAGAAGTTCTGTGATGTACATGCAAGGCTAAGAATGACCATTTTATCCTGTTCTCTTGCCTGTAGTCGCCCGTTGTGATTTGGCTGCTAGTCTGAAGAGGAAAAACACTTTTAAAATAGCTTCTCTACATATCTCTGGGACCTATCTTCAGTCAGACTCATTTCGTTTGAAACTCAAATTACATTTCAATATACCTACACTGCTAAGTTTGAAACCATCTAAGAAAGTAATGAGCCTACTTATGGGCACCTGAAAAATTAATTAGAGATAGATATGAAGGACTACAGTTTTTATTTTATAAAAATATCTCCTTAAAAAAATATTAAACCCTTACTTATATTAAGTTTCCAGGAACTGCTCTGGATGGAATTACAGAATGTCTTGTGAAACTTCTGGTGGGTAAATAAACAATTGCATACACCTGCAGCCTCATCATTGCTACTATTTAAGCAAAAGGCTGCTTGTATGTGGCTAATTAGCATATTCCTAAAGCAAAAAGAGCCACAAAATGTCTCCAAAATTTCTTTCAGGCTTTAATGTTCTATAACAGTTTTTTAAAGTGAAGTTGACACAGGGATAGAAGAAGAGAAGAGCAGAACGTTTTAACAGGCAACAAGTCAATTACTTTGGAGTAAAGTCCATTCAGGAGAACAAGCTGTTTCAGAGCTATCAGTGATTCACAGATCCTAATTTTCCAGGTGACCAAACAACAGTATTGCTACACTACCGATCTGTGCCTGAGAAAATAACCCCAAATAAAGCTAAAAATGGTACTAACTCAAAAAAAAAAAAAAAAAAAGCAGCACGAAACATCCTCCACCACATTTTTGACTTAACATCTGCATAAACACTAAAGCTATCATGAAGCTGAACTCTGCCAGGTCCCTGGGGATGATGAACCATGTCCCCTAGCTTCCCTGCAGAGCAATAAAGCCCCCAGAGTAAAGTCTCTATGCAGCTAAGTGTCTGAACACTAATTGCTGAGACTCTGTTTAAACACCTATTTCATACAAAGGAATTGCTGCTTCGTGCTGACTCTTACACTGTTTAAAATTGACTACTTTTTTTGTTTAAAGAAAAAAAAATAATTGGAGAACTACTTATCCATACTTTAGTTTCTGGGAAAACTGCTCAGAGCTAATCACAGGAGGTGTAGATGACAGGACAGCACAGGAGACACGCCCAAGAATCTCAGCCCATTCCCTTCCCTCACACTGGCCATTTTGTTTTTGCTGTGTCACCTACTGAGAAAAGAGACTTCTCCACCCCACTTGATAGGCTGACATGTGCCTTGCAATGTGCCTTGCAGATAAACTGTAATGCCAGAAGAGGTTTCCAACCTTTTGCTGTAACATGACTGGAAGTGATGATGAACAATTACAGAAAAATGTTCTGAAATATTTTCTCAATTACTACATCTGCCCCTGCATTTTCCTGCCAATTACTGCAGTCCTTTCTGTAAGCTCTTCTTCAGAGGGCCTAAAGAATGCAGAGCTGGGCTGGGCAGAAGCAGGAAAGCTGTATTTCCAGGCTATATTCTTACTTTTTCTCACAGAAGTTCACTGGTTGACCCAAGGCAAGCAAATCACCCCCTTTTCCTATCAGTCCCAGTTCCAAAACTGGGAGAGAGTGGGAATCTCTCTCTTCTGTAAAGCACTCTCAGACCTACTGACAATAAGTGCAATATAAGAAGTAGGTATTATTACAACCTCTCTTCCTCACTACAGGAAATCCAACACAGATCAGACATCCAGAAAATATGACTATAAATAAAGTTTGCACTAATATATCTACATAAAACAATGCCCTACCATAAACAACAAAACAATAAGTTTCTTCTTTTCCTTCTCTCATTGTTAATCTGAAACTCAAATCTTAAAAGGAATTATATGCTTGCCTAGCTTTAACCACAAGTAATCCCAGTGATCTCAATAAGAATACTCCTAAAACCCCATTATGAAAGAAGAGCTCTTGCTGTTGACTGTAATATTAGTAAGCACAAGAACAAAACACATATCCAGCTACAAGTATGCCCTTTTAATATCCTTATGGACTCAACCCAATAGATGATACCTATCTTCCGGTCCACTAAAGGTCACTGCATCCCAGATCTCTAACAGGCTGACCTATTTTGAGAGTTCCCCAAAGGAAAAAAAGCACTCCTACTACACACTGTAGTCACTATAAAGGTAGTGCTTACCATGGCTGATGAAACCCTCTGCCAGCATTGTTAGCATGACAGCAACTCATAACACTGGAGGCCTGCCTCATACTCTCTTCAAAGAAAACAATATACACACAGAATTTAGCTAGTCAGACAAGTATACTTTTTTTAGCTGACTTTTTCATCACCTAACCCAGGAAAAAAAAGACTTCACCCTTCTAAAACAAATTGAAGGTAATATAAAATTGTTTTTTTCATTAATAACTAGATTGAGATAACTTAGGAAATAGATAAATTTTTGCATAATGTTGTAATCTTGAAAATTATGCTCTATCACCGCTGTCATTTTATCAGTCTACCACTCAGTAGGGCCTAAAAAATGCAATGGTTGCTATCCATTCCCATTATCTTTTGGAAATCTATCAATGTCATAAACTGCTTGAGAGCAGGGAAAACCAGAAGGTTTTGAAAGAAGAGTAATGATATCAGTTACTCCCTCCTAACTTTAGAGCTCAATATTTTTCATCTTAATGGGCAACACAACACTCAAGGATCAGAGGCCAGCCTCTCTCTCATGAAGAGTTAGTCTGCAATTCAATGTGCTTTAGCAGTCAAGCAGTTGTGAAGGGCTACTCATCGGTTAAAATCGTCCTAAGAAACCAAATACCTTTTCTGAGGTACCAGCCACTAGAGCGGGTATTTGGTATCTTACCTAAAACCTGATAGAAAAATTAAAAAAAACATTAAGAAGGTTACAGAAAACCTCTAATAGCATATTTCCCACAGTACTGCAACTGCACATTCGGTTCCATGCAAAGTGTTTTAGGAAGAACAATGCTTTACTTGTGTATAACTAAATACAATGCAAAAGCAAACCCCACATCTCCCGATTCCTAGATTTACCCACATCAAACCCTGTGATTCCTGCAAGAAGAGATGTAGTCATACACGCCAAGAAGACAGATAAAATACCACCAGTTTTGATTTGACTGTACAGTCAGCCAGACCTGAGCATGCCAAAATCTGAACCTTCAAGCATGCCAAGGTAGAACCATACTCAGGTCACACTCAGGGTTAATAAACAAGCGAAAGAACGACCCATAAATTGTTTCCTATTTACAACTGTCTGCCTCTTTACAGATTCACCATCACCAGCTTTACTGTTGCATAAAGTCTCCAAAAGGACCCCAAAAGACTGTCATCAAATCAGTCCAACTTCAAGCAAAGTAGAAGATTCTACTTGGCTAAAGCCAGTCCAAAACTACCTATATTAAAGACATGTCTAAAGAAAGATGACAATATAGTTCAGCTCCTGAACACGAATGCACAATGAATACAAAACTCAAAATAAATTATAAACCGACTTGATGACTGAGTTCACACAGTGCCACTAGCTGCAGAGGGTAGAGGATGGATTGTGCCAGGATATTAACAGCATCATAGCTTCTACATACTTTGTTAAATCTCATCCATTTGGGACCAGTGAAGCTGCTGGCAACTTCAAAGACCCTCTCCAAAAATCTATGAAAAAAAATTATTATTGGGTAATAGACTAAAACACCACCCCTGCCTTCTTTATTTCCTTACAGTCTGCCTTCAAAGATGCGAGCTAGAAGGTTTTAGTGAAGCTGACTGCTTGTTCAGAGTAGTATTTTAAATTACTCAGAACCAGCATGGCCATGTAACTGGGATAAGAGAACCCAGTATGACTCTTCTTTCCTCTGCCAAATCAGAGTTGACTATTACTTTATAACAACCATGGGTGAACAAATGGGTAATATTCTATCACAGGCAGGATCTGCACAAGCACCTAATTTTGAAATAACTAAAACAGCCATTGTGAAGGTTCAGGAGCAGACAATACTCTGGGCACTGGAAGAAGAAAATATACCTTTTAAAAGAGGCAGAAAAATAACCTGATCATGGAAGTGGAAGATTTCCAGGAATTAATGCTTCCATTTAAAACATAATGCAAACATTTCTCTTTTCCCCTGATTTTACTAGATTGTACCCATCTCATTTTTTTTTCTCCAATATTTTGGTGAAATGACTTAACATTACACTTGTAAGAGAAAGCTTTGTCCCCACCTCAAGTTCATGTCCTCAACTGCACCATTCCTTTAAACAGCCAAAGAGACCTCTGAGTTCTGAAGAGTAGCTTTACTGAACTACCACCATCCTGTGCCACCAATAGTACATAAACACATTTCTAAAATGTCACAGCAACCCCGTTCATTACTTTTCTCAGCCTTGCTCCTTTTCAAAATGTCTGTCTAAATACCTTCTTCTCTCCTTACCTTCTTTCTGCTAACTAAACTCAAGAAAGCATTTTGAAGTTCTGGGAAAGAAGACTGTAAGATTAATATTTATTATTTATGCCATTCATATCTCAGGCATGACTGTGGCCCCTCCACAAAACCAGTTACAAAATTTCTTTATTTATCACTAGAAATGGAAAATACAAGGCACCTTACATTAATATGATAAACACAAACAGTACAGGTGGGCATCTGTAAGTTGTCACCACTTTGTAGATGCCCATCTAAGACATCAGATACTAAATCTCTGTTTCCCCTCCTATGGTCAGACTTGAGTACATAAAGGCAGAAGCAGAACCTCAGCAGCTCAGAAAATGTGGATGACAACTGTCTGCAATAATCTGTTCTCAGATCCACTGGTTTTGTTTAGGATGAAATGGAGTGGGACAAAGAATGTAATAGTGTGTCCAAATCACAGCTTGAGTCAAACTTGGAGACCACAAGCCATTTGACTACATTTGCCATAAGGCTGGATCGCTTTTCCTCCTGATGGAATTTTTCTGCCTCTGAAATAGGAAAGTTTATTCCAGATAGGCATGAAAGCAAAAATAAGATCATGTAGAAGCTGGATATTCAAAATAATAATCATGAGCACATAGTAAAGGAATGTACTTTGCACTTCTTTTTCTTAGAACAGCAGAATGGTTTGGCTTGGAAGGAGCCTTTAAAGATCATCTAGTCCAACTCCGCTGCTACGAGTGTGATGTTTCCCTTTTTCCAGTCACTGGGGCCTTCACCTGATTGCCATGACTTTTCAAAAATGATGGAGAGTGACTTGGCAACTGCACCTCTTCTTCCTGTTCATAACGATTCTCTTGATGAAAAAGGCCACCTGCCAGTATGGCTGTATGAGATCCTATGGGCAAAAGATTAAGAGTCTCACTTACTAGGCATTTAACCAAAAGAAACTTGAACTCTGCAGTTATCTGCACCTTCATGCTTCCTTAAGAGTTGATAACTTAAGAGCACCTAGGAGAGGAGGATTTTCCCTCCTATGCTTAAAGAGAAGAACATTTTGTTTCTGATATTACAGGCCATTTGATGGTGGGGAGGTCCAGCCATCCCAAGTGACAGGGATGGGTGACATGAAGCAGACCAGCAGTTGTTTCTGAAAGGTGCTCTCTTCCTGAGTACATGAACACAAAAAAGAAAAAAAAAAAGCTGCCTCATACATCTCCTGGCACAAAATTCAGCCTTCTTCAAAGATACTAGAGAATTAAGACTGTGTCCATCAGTATCCTTTCTGATGAAGCCTTATCAGAAAAACTGGGCTCAGAGCAGCCAGAGAATTACATTGCCACATGCCCTGCTTGCAGGGCAAGAGGAGAAAGGAAGCTCTTATCTACCCAAAAAGAAAGGACCAGCCACTTTAAGCCCTGTTTATATTATCATATAATATGGCTATTTTTATGGTTCTTTTGCTATGTCTTCATTGTATCTATATTGTGAATATTACTAGGTCAGGCTGTCACCAGGACCTATTCAAGAAGAACTGGGTTGGAAACACATGGCAGAATACTATTATTTTTAAACAGTAAGTAGAGTCAGGCAAATGACCTATTTATTTTGAAAATAATTATTCAAGAACCCTCAGCCTTAAGGTCTCATTTCAGATGCCAGGCATATAAGAATAGGCAATACATCTTAATTTGCAAACAGTGGTCTAAATGCATGGATAGCTATTTCACTTCTCTAAGCAAGTAAGTAAATGTAAAACAGACTTGTAAAAAAATTTCAAATGAAAAACACATTTTCTAGAGCAAACATTTTCAATAACTGCTGGGATTGGTTATCCTGACTTCTGGATGATGAATCTAAGACTCTCAGATGCCTCGGGACTGTTTTTACCAGATACTGCCCTCCTGGACTGCAAATCCAAGCACCCCTTACTTACCAAAACCAGGCCTACCTCTCTCTTACACTGAACAAGAATGAAAGCAGACAAAGCCCATGATGACCTCCAACGCCAGAAGTGTACCGCTCTGGTTTATTACCTCATCACTTAACAGTGAATTATCAACAGTACAGAATTCCTCTTTATCCATGTTCCAATTATCTGAGTATCTGAGTTCTTCACAGATTTTTGCCACTAAAGAACCAAAACTTTAGAGGAAGACAAAAACCAGGAATTAATTTGCTGTCTCCATCCAAATGTTATTAATCTGGCTTAATGGCAACAACAAAACCAAAACAAAAAAACAATCCACAACTCCCCCACCTCAATCCTTCATACATTTGTATCTTCTGTCACCAAGACAACACCAGGCACAGAGAGATCTCTACCACCATGCTGATCCCACTTCCAGCTGTACACAATTGTGCTGTGTCTGAGAAAAATCAGCTAATTATTCCAAAGACAAGTATGAGCAAGCCACCAAGATCTCTATGTTCATCACCAAACAACAGACTAACCAATCTGCTGCTAATCAGTGTCAGAGCCTGAAAGAGACTGTAAATACTGACTAAGGGCTGCTTTCCCTAGCAACAGAAAGGTAAATATCGCTTCTAGCAGAGCAAAGAAACATCCATGACGTTTTAACTAGAACGACTGTAGTCTCAATTGACCCCTCACATACTGTACTACCTCTTCCTTTCTGTTACTTGGGAATTATTCAATAATTCATGTTCTTGCTGTCAGCTTTTCTCTCATTCACAGAACAGAGGTAATGAATAGATGATAAAGATGCCTCTATACCCACACATTTCACAGAGAGGGAGAGCTAATAAATGTGGTAACATTACCTGAGCCATGAGAACTTATTTTATTAGCCAGTGTTGTGCAGCCTTTAATTTAGCATTTAGGTTAATTACTATAACAGGAACATTAGCTGCCACAAACAGGATTCTTTTAACTGGTTAATAAAGCTATGCTGAGGAAGAAAAAAAAATAAGCTAATTATATGCTAATTGTTCGACTCATGTTGTTAAAGTGGTGGGTTGTACTCATCTGGAGGAACAGGATTAGCAAATGCATTTCATTATCTTTCCCAGTCAGGTGGGTTTTCTGCAATGTTTTCTAATCAGCACAGATCTCTGTCTGAGTTGCAAATGTTAGTCTGAGGAACACTTAAGTTCAGTTAGACAAGAAGCCAAAGCTCTTTTTGCTTAGAGAGTAGAGAGGAAACAAGTCCAATATACTTTTATCTTTTTGTTGTAGTTGCACTTATTTTATAAAGTTTTAAGATAGAAGTCCCACACTTTGCTTTACAGGCATGAGAACATTAGCCACAGTTCAAGGCCAGTTTCAGAGGCGTGAGACAGCTCCTCAGCAACCTTTGTTCTGCTATGTTATAACAGGGCATGGATATACCCAGAGTGGGGTTTTGTTGATTTTAGTTGTTTTTTTTTTTTTTTTTAACTACAGGATTAAACTGCAAGAGTGCCTTGGCTTTCAGACTGTTTTTCTTTCCTAAGCCCTAATGCTACCCCACTCAGTGAAGAAACCTTTTTAATGCCTCACTTATTAAGGTGCACTATGAGCATAATCTAAGTTCTTTTAACACATTGAGCACTCTACCTGCAAGTTTCAGAAAGATCTATGGTTGCCTGAGAATTCAAGCTGAAAGTTATCCACAATCCTGCATACGTTGATGTTGCCCTACCGCTGTGCAAAACACAGGAACTCCTTTCTCATGGCATTATTCTCGCACTATCACATCCATCCAAACTCTGTTAGTTTCTCCATTTCTTCCCAACTTTGTTTAGTTTTATCTCCTGTTGCCTGACTCTGCTTACTTAGCCAAGGATGGCAGTGCAGAGAGAGCTTCAATGGACCACAGTAAGAGAAATGGCAAACACCCTCTGAAGCTTCCTACAACTCATCTGCACAACAGAGTACAATATTCCCTCTATAAGATGAATGAAACTCAGGTGACTTTAGAGTCACCATTAAAAAGCAGAAATGCCAATGTGTGTTCCAGTCCTGCATCTTACTAATGTCCTGACACCATGGTTTAAGATGGAAAACGATTCCCATTTTAATATGAAAACTGGACAGTTAATTTATCCATTTATCTTCACTTGTTTTGACAAGGCCAGTTAATTTTTAGTGCAGTTAATTTTTGGAGAAAAGCCATCCTGTTCTCATCTGCTGAGCTTAATTTTCAAAGTCTGAGGATACAGTAGATATTCTTCATGAACAAAAAAAAATCCCAAAACAAATCTGCCCTTTGACATTTAAAATGAAGTTACTTAGAGCTGAATGCGGTGGTCTTTTTGGCTCATTGAGTTTGGGGGATGGGGAGTAGATATTATTTTCCCACTTAGCACAAGTGGGAAAATAATAAGGACACTAAGAATAAGAAGTTGAAAACTACAAAGATTGAGTCTCCTTTTTAGCTCTACAAAATAAGCACTGCCAGTCCTTTAAGAATAACACAAACCATGTTTCATTCAATTAAACTCCAGCTCTTTACAAACGGTAACTCAGTTCACTCTTTGAAGAAACAGAGATTTGTATCAGAAAAAAACAGTTCTTGACCATGTCAATGTAAACCCAGGAAAAGGAGTCCAGAAAAATCAGCACTGCAGAATAAGGGAAGTTTCCTGATCCAATAGCAATAAATTTTAAAGCATTTTACTAAAAATTATCATTATATTAATAATGTTTAATTATAATTTAATTATTAATAATTATTCTCTAAGTGATATGCACTGCTTGTGACAGTTTTTATTAAGACTAAGGCTTTCTTATATATGCTGAAAATAATTTAAATTAACCCATTTATATAATTAATAATTTATTAACCCATTGGTCTTTATATGATGAAGATTAAACTTCAAGTTGGATTTACATTATTGAAACACATTTGTCTTCATTTTCTCATTTATCGACACAAATGACAGAAAGATGTTCAAACACTGTGTTACTGATTTTTGGCACAATGTCATTGTGTGTTCACATCTGTAACCATAGATCCAACAGCTGAAACACTACCTTTATTCCACAAAAATTAACTTGGCAAATCAATGCAAGGAATTGGAAAAAAATGGTTTCACACAAAATCAGTTCATCAAACTGTTGCCCTAATTAACACTGGTTGTTTGGGGTTTTTCAACAAGCTCCAACACAAAAGTTCAGCAGGATGCCAGGAGTTATATAAAGGCTGAGCTTGTCTTTTCACTGTGTGCAGATTGAGCCTTGATGCATCTTTTTTATTTTTTCACCTAGAGATAAGTGACAGCTGTGACTAGAACATAAAGTGTTAATGTGTTTTATACATGGATTCTGTACCATTTCTGAGAACATAAGAATCACCTTTCTCCCACCAAAAGCTGTCTAAAATATGGCCTCGCGATGTCCCCTTGCAAAAGGAAAATATTCTCATTCTCACTTTACACACGGGTAAACTGAGGTACAGCCTCCTTGATGGTCTGGTGTTTCAGAAGGGGGCATCAAATGGCTACAGTAAACATGGATTTTCACAGGATTGGAAGGAAGCTCAGCACTTCTAAAAAGAAGTCCAGTTTGTAGTAAAGGTTTCATATGACCTCTCACCATGCAATGCCCTGGCCACTCGAAGATGCTACTTGGCCAATTCCACACCATTTACAGGCTAGTACTCTGCTTCACCGCAACCTGGACATTATTCCAAACAAAGGGCTTTTCCCTTGTTCCCTTTCCCTCGGCTTCCCCCTCCCCAGGTGGTGGCCCGTCCCCCTTGGTGTGGAGGGTGCCTTTGGAGCCGCTAGGACAGCGTGACTCGCAGGACTCCCCCAATCCTCCGCAACCGAGGGGGAAACGCCGGTGGCGAGCAGTCCTGGGGAGGCGAGGAGCAGAAAACGAAAGCCCTCTTCCAAATCCTAATCACAGCCAGCGGGGATTAAGTCACAGCCACTAACCTCTTGGGCTCACAGAGGAGAAACGTGGTCCCGTTCAATGATCTTCCGCTCCCCGCAGCTCCTCCTTACACAACGCTCCGCAGCGCCGGCATTTCCCCGCCCGCACGCCCCGCGCTGTCCGGCGGGAACACCCCCTCGGCCGGGAATCCAATAGGGCGCTGCAGGGGCGGGCCGAGCCCAGAGGCGGCTGGTGCAGGCGCTGAGACCGGGAGCAAAGCTCGCAGGAGGCGTCCGGAGAGCTGGGCAAGACCCCCCCGGTTAAGCGAAGTGGTTCCTCTGATGTTGGGTTTCCAAATATAAACCCTGTTTATACACTTAATATGCCTCAGTAGCTGCAGCCATTAAGAAAGAATAGGAAAAAAGGAATTTAGGATTATCTGTGTATTGAAATCGGCCACAATAGAATGCTGAACTAACAGACCACAAGGATACTCGGCAGAACGCCCAAGAAAGGGCCAGAAGGAGGAATAAACAGGGGCAACTCATGAGTCTAAACCTGGGTGAAAACACTGACTCACAGCCCACTAAGTCTAGAAACCCACTGACTCGAGAGGAGGAGGAGACTGAACATGTGGACTAATTAACATAAGTGAGAGAATCAGTTAACCACTACAATTACAGAATATTCAGAGTTGGAAGGGACCCACAAGGATCAAGAGATCCAATTCTGAAGTGAATCACATATTAAGGGATTGAGCCTACAACCTTGGTGTTATTAGCACCATGCTCTGACCAAACTGAGCTAAGAAGATATAATATTAATTAATGAGAGAACTATGCAACTTGTAGCCAATGAACACTGATACTTTCGTTTGCTAAAACATTATAAATAAAGTTTTGATGATTAGGGAACTAGCATTTTGTGGGTTACCACCTAGCTCCTTACTTTGCACAAACTAGAATAAAGAAATAGAGATTCCTCTCCTCTCTGTGTGAATTGGCATTGCACACCAGGGAAGGAGCGCATGTTAGGGGCAACAACCCTAGCCAGGCACTCCCAGAGCCCACCTGTGCAATGGTTTGCAGACACTGGTACATCAGCAGTGCTTGTGTCTGCCCAGCTGCAGCCATAGGGTTTACATTGCAGGGTGAATCTGTGCTCAGGAAATTGGGAATTTCAAGAGTGCCAAGTGGGAAAGAAATCCTGCCCAAGCAGGAGGCAATGTAGAGAGCAGCTGCTAGGGCAGCCCAGGTGTTCAACAAGCTCTTACTCAAGACTATTTGCCTCCTTTTCTACTGGGATTGCTTCCTGGCAGACAACATAGTGTGCATAAGCATTACTTTTTCCTAGGAGAGACACCTTTTACCCAGATCTTACTCCCAGCCTCTTTACTTGCCATTTCTTATCGACATGCAACAGGACTTTCAGCTGCTCTTTTTGGGGCTTGGAAGATAAGAGCCTGTGAGGGTACAGATATTTCCCTCCAGGCCAGTAGTTCCTGCAATGAACAATGTACGAAATGAGGATGGTCTGAATTCCACAAATCTTTCTACACCATGCTGATGACGGGCATTCATACAGTAGAACCTAAAACTGTGTTACATTGGGACTACAGGTACAAAGGATAAAATTCTGTACCCTGTCATCTTAAACATATAGTAGAAATACCTCTGGGAGAACCTTTTTTTTTGTTTTGCACACAAGTGTGCTCAACTCAATCTCTTTCTGGTAAATCTTGGAGTGTGCTGTATCATACCAAAAGAAGCTCATCTTCCTACAGAAATTAAAAAGCCAGTGCATCTCTGGATTCTCTGGATTTAGAATAAAGTCTTTATTCTAAAATTCTTCAGGTTGGGATTTGGAGAGTGACATACCCTTCCATATTTTCTTACTTCTGACCTGTGAACTTCCTCATTAGAAATATTAACAGGAACTCAGCCTCCCCCAGCTGTATTTTGTTTGCCAGTCACATTTTCTGAGGCAGTTATAAAGTTTTAACTATTGCAAAACTTCCATGACCTAACATAACTTCAACTGTACATAGGGTTTGTGATGTTGTTTCAAATAAGTTATAGGATGTTTCAAAACTCTTTCTATCCCCTTTCAAACACATTGTATTACCACAGGCTAAAGCACTAATTATGCCTCAGCAGCTTTAATTTCAGTTGTTACACAAATGAAATAAGGAGGACCTCCAAAAAGTAACTGAAAAATCATGCACAAAACTAATGAGCAGGAAGTCTAAAATCTGAAGGTCTTCAACATATGTGTGGTATTACATAAAGAAGGATTGGCAGACAAGATAATACAACATTTAAACATATACATCATGAGTTCAGCATATGGGACAGTTAATGACTGGCATGTGACTGTATGCTTAGCACAAAGTAATTAATCAATTAGCATGTGATAGGAAACCGTAATGCATAGCAGAACATACGACAGAATGCATATGGGAGTGATTAGAGGCAGATGTAATTCAGAGCCCTTAGATTCAGTAACCATGCTCCTATTTGTACAGCCACTCAATCTATAGGATATGGGACCTGCTCGCTCTCAAAAAAAAAAAAAAAATTCCACCTTCTTTCCAAACAAATCAGATTCCAAAACCAATGGAAGTGGCACAACACATAGCCAAACAGGATAGCACAACTGCCTCTTTCCATGATGCCTGTAGTTAGGTTAGCTTAAACCAGTCCTGTCCTTACCTGCTGTTTGATCCCTAAATGACAGCCTCAATCTCCCTTTGCCAAAGGATTGTTTATTTATTCAGGCAGCTAGATAAAAACCCCAACATTTAAGTCAGCTCCAGACCTGGACAAGATGAGGGACAGGGAATTTTCTGCAGTGGTAGAATGAGATTTGGGCTCTGCCACAAGTGCTGGCAACTGAGCCATTGGCAACATCCCATATTACCCTACTGCAGAAACTTTTCAGGGTCAAGCTGGGGTGGAGGAGGGAAATCAGCAGCTCTCCCACCTCCTGAGCACAAGATGAGAGAAGAGGATTGGTGTTACCCATAAACCCCTTGAAATGACACATCATAACAGAGGAAAGAGAGAGGCAAAGGCACAATTTTGAGTTCAATCTAGGCAGCACTGAGAGTGGACCATTCAAATCCAGGTGTGCAACACAGAAAATTTCACAGGTTTTCCTGTGGGGGAGAAGCCTCTAAACAAAACACAACACAAACCCCAAACCATAACTTTAGTGTTTGAATTTTCTGTGATTTATGGCTGAGAGAAGCTGCTGTGCAGTGCTGATGGCCTCTTCTCTGCACACTCCTCATCTTGCTAATCTCAGGGATCAAGAAGCCAGGCAAGGGCTTCTTTCTGCTCTTGCCTGGGCTGAAACCAAACAGCCTTGGCATGCCCAAGGAGAGCTGATGAAAGGCACCCCAAGCCATGCAGCCTTCCCCTCCAAGGCTCCAGAGATACAAGGGCAGAAAGCTGTAGCCTAAGCTGTATTGCACTAGCATCTTGTTGAGCTTGTCTGGCATCCTTCAGGGCGGCCAGTGTAAATTTGAGCTCTTTCTTAGGGAATTCAGGCTTTGCCCAAACTGGGGCCTTGCTGAAGGCAAAGGCTGAAGAAGGGCTCTCACTTGTGCTGCCAGTGCCATGGAAGGCCCCAGAGCAAGATGGCATTTCCTGGCTGCCGGGATCCCATCTTCACAATCTGGCCTTGCAGGTTAGCAAAATCCACACGAACATCCTGGCACATTCCAGCACCGACTTTCACTCCAAACCTTCACATTTTCTAGCAGGAGAATTCTGATTTTTCCTTCTGGTTGGAAGTGGATGGATTCCCTTGGTTGATGTACTCGGCAGAAAGGTTCTTCTCACATGGAAATGCTTCCTGGCAGTGTGAAACTCTTCTGCTCACTGACAACCCATTCTGTCCCACTCGATCATGAGAACCACAGTGTAAAAGCAGCACCTTTCTCTTCTCTGGGAGGAGCTGGTTTCACAGCCCAGCCATCTGCACCTGACATGTTGCAGATGGTCCCTGGTGGGAGGTTGTGGAGCTAAATGGGGGTCATTATATTAGCCCAGGGAACAAACAATACGACCAGAGGAAATTACCTCAAATTGCACCACAGGAGGTTTAGATTGGATCTCTAGGAAATATTTCTTCAACAAAAAGGGTATCAAGCTTGGGAACAGGCTGCCTATGGCAATGTCTGAATCACCACCCTCAGAACGGTTTGAAAGTCATGTGCATGTGGCATTTGAGGACCTGACTGATTGGTGGAGTAAGCAATGTTAAGTTTGCAGTTGCACTGTGTGATCTTCAGGGACTTTTTCAACCTCAGTGACACAGAGATTTAAGTGTAGCTCAAGCAGTGTGGAGTCAAAGCTTAGACTCAACGATCCTTAAGGATGCCTTCCAACACGGATATCTATGAGATTGCCAATGGAGGCAGCTGATAAGAAAGACAAAAGAGAGACCAAGGGAAGTTCTTTGGAGAAGATTTAATCAAAAGCAACCTTAACTAGTACACCAGGGCCACTCTGAGTGGCTGAGCTGGGGTGGGGACAAAGAGTGGAGTTGGCTGGGTTGTGATACGCTGTGGCACCTGTGACATCAGGGAGGCCATGTCACAATGGGGGCAGCTATAAAAGGCCCCAGCAGGTAATGCTGGCCCTGTATTGCTTGGGCAAGTGGTGAGTGCACATGTGGCGGGGGAGCTGCACTGAGGACAAGGGCTGGGGCAGAAACATTGCTCACAAGGCTGGATTCTGCATGCAAGGACAGCCCCTCAAGGCAGAGCATTGCCAGGGCACAGTGCTGCTGCTGCTGGGGCAGTGGAAAAGGCCTTCCTGCCCCCCTGTCTTGGGTGCTGTCCTTCCTGCCCCCAGATCCCTAGGATTCCCATCCCTGCTGCCCACACTGCCAGCTGCCTCCTTCTCTGTCCTTCTCAAGACCTTCTCTCAATCCTTCTGCAGACCATGGATTCCTGGGTATTCTGGTTCTTGCTCTTGCAAAGCATAGTCCAGTACCCGCAGCACGTGGGTGATGGTTTCGATGAGGTGACGCATCTGCGAATGAAGGAACGTGCGAAGCTCCAGGAAGAGAAGAAGATTCAGCTGGAGCGGGAGGTGGAGCAGCTCGTGCTGATGCAGAGTGGCGCACCCTGGGGATACCTGCTCTCATCTGCCTCGCAGCCCTGGCAGGCCTGGGCATCTGCCGGGCTCTTGGTTCTTCTCTTGGCCGTATGGTTTATGTGGAGGAAAAGAAGCCGTGAGGCAGAAATCAGTGACAAGGAGAAGAAGGAAAAGGAGGAAGAGGAGGAGGAGGAAGAGAATTGGGCATATGATCTGACATGGCTTCTAGATGAGCGCATACAGTGGCCTGTACAGGATCTGCAGACTGGTTGCAAGAGGACAATGGCTCTGATAGACAACTTCACAAGTGTCATTGGGCGTGCCTTGACCGGGACTTTTTACCCGGTGCTGCAACAAGCCATTGGTTTTGGAAGTGCCTTCGAAGGTTGGACTTCTCGTGAGGAGGAAGTTGTGTACCGTGTGGTCATACCCCTGACTCCTCCCCTAGGCCACGCTTTCCACCTGGAGCGTGACACTGACCAGCAGAGGCCCGGCAGGAACTTCCGTGTCCGTGTGGAGCTGGAGTGCAGCTGCCCGCGGGCGCATCGGGGTGAGAACCCACTGTGCTTCCTGCACCACCCTGACGTAGTGAGGAGGAGGACTCGGCAGCCCAACCTCCTAGACAGCCTGTGCACTGGCTTCTACCTCGATGTGCAGAAAATTGTCGTCTGGTTCTGCGCACTGGTGAGAGCAAGCTGGCGGCGTTTGCCCCAGTCACGCAGTTGGCATTTAGTGCTGCTGGGCTCCACACGCTCCTGCAACCTCAGGCTGAACAACGACCAAGAAAGTTTCCTGGTTAAGGTGCTGTTCGGGGTGCGGCGACACGCCTCAGACATCTTTATCACCAGCCGGGCTCGAGGGGCCCAGACGCCAAGCACAATGTGGCCTGAGACCTACGCCATGGCAGAGACAAAGTTCTTCAGGCATATGGCCAGGCGGGTCCCCCAGGACAGCTCACACCTCAAATGCCTGCAGCTCCTTGCCTGTGTTCTTGCACGCAAGGACTTTTCCATCCATTCCGTCAAGACCATCTTCTTGCATCTGCTGAACACCATACCAGTGTCACGGTGGCACAGGAGATATTTCCTGCTTCAGCTGTCGGATGCCCTGGAGCAGCTGCGCTTATCTCTGGAAGAGAAACACCTGGAGCATTTTATTTTGGGCAACCAGAAGCTTCCAGAGGAGATCAGGTTGCCCCAAGATGTACAAAGAACTAAGCCACCCAACCTCTTCCATGGCCTAATTCAGGATCCAGCCGCCCATTCCCAGGCGATGCAAGCCTACCTCGATCTGCAGCATCGCCTGGCAAGAGTGCTGGCCTATGGCCACTTCTAGTGGGGCTCATAGAATCACAGAGTCAGAGAATCACTAGGTTGGAAGAGACATAGATTTAACGTCATCGACTCCAACCCATGCTCTAACACCACCTCAACTAAACCATAACACTCAGGGCCATATCCAATCTTTTTTTAAACATATCCAGGGATGGTGACTCCACAACCTCCCCCAGGCAGACAATTCCAGTACTTTATCACTCCTTCAGTAAAAAACTTTTTCCTAATATTCAACCTAAATTTCCCTTGGTACAGCTTAAGACTGTCCTCTCCTTCTGTCAGTTATTGCCTGGAAAAAGAGATCAACTCCCACCTGACTACAACCACCTTTCAGGGAGTTGTAGAGAATTATAAGGTCACTCCTTAGTCTCCTCTTCTCCAGGCTAAACAACTCCAACTCTGTCAGCTGTTCCTCATAGGGCTTGTGTTCCAAGCCCTTCACCAGCCTTGTTGCCCTTCTCTGGACATGTCTGCTTGTGGGGCTTGCAGCTGGTGGCAGAGAACCAGCTTTTAGTGCCATGAGAAAGACAGGAGTGAGTGGGATACACAGACAGATAGATATATGTATATATCTCTAGTGTATGTATATAACTGCAAATATTTTCATTAACAGATGTGTTTTTAATGGATATATACTATAGTAATAGTTTATCAATTATCATATTATTTTGTAAAAGATATAGCACATATATAATGTCACTACCTGTCGTGACATATTAATATTCTGTAGTTAATGCATTTATGAGAGGCAAGATTTTTATTATTTAGATAGATTTATAAAAGATATATTATACACATATTGTATTTAATACAAAACAATAATTTAATAAATAAAATAGATATTAAATAAAAAACTATGATATATAACTCCTAAATAATTACACAGAATAATATATATTTATAATTAAATGTTTATTAAATACATAAAATGTTATATAATGAAAAAATCATCATAATAAATATGATAATAAAACAATAGAAATTTAGTATGTATATCATGCCACTATCTATAGTGGCAATATTAACTAATTAACACTGTATTTATGGCAGGAAAGTTTTCTATTTCATAAATATATTTTTAAAAATATATATAATACATATCACATATATAATATTTTTGTACAGAAATAGGGCCATACACAGTGTCACTATCTGTTGGGACACATATTAGTGCTCTATAGTTAGTGTATGTATGACTGGCAAGCATGAAACTGCTTTGCTGTTGTTTCAATAAAATGCAATCTTGCAGAATCTGGAGCATGGAAGACTTTCTTGATCTCAGACAGACCTATAGTACTGGTAAATGTCACGTGCTGGGAATCCGGGCCTGTGAAGAGCCTCCTTGAATTCAGCCAAACTTACAGTGCCGAATTGTCTCTAATTAGAAATTAAGCCCAGGTGCCTCCAGCCCCTCTGATCCCAGAATCACAGAATGGCTTGACTTGGAAGGGTCCTTAGAAATTGTCTTGTTGCAACCCTGCTGCCAAGGGCAGGGACACCTTCCACCAGGCCAGGTTGCTCCAAGCCCCATCCAACCTGGCCTGAAACACTGCCAGGGATGGCGCAGCCACAGCTTCTGTGGGCACTGTGGCCCAGGGCCTCACCAGCCTCACAGGCCAGAATTTCTTCCACATCTCCAGCCTAAGCCCACCCTCTGCCAGTGGGAAGCCACTGCCCTTGCTGCTGTCCCTCCAGGCCCTTGTACACAGCCCCTCTGCAGGTCTCTGGTGGGCCTCGTGCAGGGACTGAAAGGCTGCAGGAAGGTGCCCCAAGAGAAGCCCTTGGAGAACACTGGGGGCCTGGAGTGCCACCATTGGGGCAGCAAGCGGGGCCTGGCATGGCCGTCGGGGCAGGAGGGCACAGGGAAGATGCTGAGGCCCTGCCAGTGGGCTCCCACAGCTCTGCATCCCTCACAGCTGAGGCCACTTCCCAGGCACAGCTGGCTGGGGACACTTGGCCAGCCTGGTGCCATCCTCAGGGGCATTCCTGTTCTGGGACCAAAGTCACTTGTGGCTGTGAGATGAGTCATGCAGGGCCAGCATGGCTTGGGTCCCCCGGGTGGTGACAAGTGTGCAGGGAAAAATGCCAGCCCGGGAAGAAGCAACAACAAATAGCCCCCAGCATGGCCATAGTAATACTGGTGTCTTACACCGGCTGTCTGTCTGTCCATGTGGAAATAGCAGAGGGAGTATCTATAAATAATAAGTACCTTTCAGTACCAATGAGGCTTCACCAATAGTGGATGGGTATTGCATAGCTTGCATCATTGCAAAATTACCAGGAAAAAGGGCCAGCAGAGGTAGGTGGGCCAACAGAGGCAGAGCTGGGAACTGAAGACAAGTTTTTTGACACAAAATCTTTCTTCAGGTCTGAAATGTATGAAATAGATTTTTCAGAGAGTAATTAGGTATGTAGGAGTCAGGCCACCCTGAAAGTAAAGGCAACTGATTTCCACAAAGAAGGGACAGTAGCAGAAAGGCAGCAGGATGAGAGGAAGAATTAAAAAAAACCTGCAGCTTTGCATACAAAACAATCTCTTAACAGGGCTTCTTAGGAGTGTGAGAAGATGCTGGGCCATTCACTCCTTTTTTGTTCTATATTTCTCATTGTCTCTTTTTTAGTCATATCTGCATGTCCATTTGTTCTGCTGATTGTCTTTCCATACCATGTTTCTCCCTACTCTCACCTTCCACAATTCTAGGAGTGTTCCAAGTCCTAGCAAGCAGATATATTAATTAATTCAGATACAATGTAGAAACCTCTCACTTTTCAATTTTTTTTGTCAGAACAATTAAGCAATGCAATGATGTAATCAGCTCCTGATGGTAGAAGTTGACTGGAAACTGCTAGAAGTCTGCCACCAGAAGAAACATTTTTATTTTGGAGAATGAAATAGCAGATAGTATTCCACTAAATCACAACAGTAAGGCAAAAGTAAATAAGTAAGGCAAAAGGTGTAAATAAGAAGCTGGAAGCTACTTGTATAACAGAACAAACTGGCTCGGCAACACTCGGAGAATAATTCCCGACTCAGCTCGGCCAGGAAGCACATACAATAAATATCAAAGCAGGCAGGATGCACTAAGGAATAGCAGCAGAACACACTCTGACGTTATTGGTACACTCATCATTTAATTTCAGATGAATCAAAGCTGTGAGCCAAGGCTTGGGATCATGTAATCCAGCTCTGCTAACACACATACTTTACAAACACCACAGCCTAAGTGCTGAGCTCAGGGACAGTGCTGGACAGCTCTCTTAAATAAACGCCAACAAGGACACCAGCTTACACAGAACAATGGAGAGGGATAAATCTGGAATGAAGAAGATGAGCTAAAGACAGCAGTGATTAAATTAAATATTAATATCACTGTGTGGAATCAGATGGCCAAATTAGATCCAGAATTTTCTTTGGGGATTGCTGGACAGACACTGTTGGTTTTTTCAGTTTTATTTGACTGCACAAGAGTGGTTTTATGGTGTCCCTTGTCCTGGAAAAAATAATAATAAAGAACCACAAAAGAGAGTGGATCCCAGACAGCAGCTTCAGGTGTGGTCTGGATGACCAGCATGGAGCTGAGGGGATGGGGGTTGTGGGGAAGCCTGTGCAGCAATGCCGGCTGGGGACCGCACCTGTCTCTTCACAGGCTTCCCACAATGGGTGCCGGACCTCTGGCACCTCCAAGGAGGCACAGACTGAGGAAACTCTCAATTCTGCCATTGAGAAGAGGGACCCTCAGAAATGCTGCTTGAGACACAGCCAGCCCCAGCGTTGCCATGATATGATACCACAATATAAGAGAGATATTAAGCTATTAAAGAGTGTCCAAAGGAGGGCAACCAAAATGGCGAAGGGCCAACCAAGATGGTGAAGGGTTGTGAGGAGAAGCCGTGAAAGGAGTGGCTGAGGTCACTTGGTCTGTCCAACCTGGAAGAGACTGACGGGAGAACTCATCAGAGTCTACAATTCCCTCGTGAAGGGAAGAGCAGGGACAGGCACTGATCTTTTTTCTCTGGTGACACGACTGGAGGGACCGGCCTGGAGTTGTATCAGGGGAGGTTTAGGTTGGATATTAGAATAAAATTCTTCCCCCTGAGATGGTTGGGCACTGGAACAGGCTCCTCAGAGAAGAGCTCGCAGCACAAAGCCTGACACGGTTCAAGAAGCATCTGGGCAACACTCAGGTGCGTGAACTCTTGGGGCTGTCCTGTGCAGGGCCAGGAGTCGGACTCCATGACTCCTGCCGGTCCCTTCCGAGTCAGGAGGTGCTGTAACACGCTCCGCTCCGCTCCGCTCCGCTCCGCTCCGCCGTTCGCAGCGCCTCCCGCCATCGCCCCCTGCCGCGCCCCGCCGGCACCGCAGCAATGGCGGCCCCCACGGCGCCCGCGTGAGCCCGACGCCGACCGCGGCTGCCGTGAGTGGGGACGGGCGGGCGAGCCCGGG